>CM035417.1:179155346-179392846 GCA_020310875.1 Ceratopteris richardii | reverse complement strand
GTGTGTATGTATGTATATATAGGTATGTGTTTGTGTGTGTATCTGTGTGTGGGTATGTATGCATGTGTGTGTATGTATGCATGTGTGTATATATGTGTGTGTATGTATGCATGTGTGTATATGTGTGTGTATGTATGCAAGCATGTGTGTATATGTGTGTATGTATGCATGTGCTTGTGTGTGGGTAAATGTATTTGTATATATCTCTCTCTCTCTATCTTTCTCTTTATCTAGAGCTCTGTGTGCGCGTGTGTGTGTGCACAAGAAAATGGAGGTTGCAATTCGGTTCGCGCACACAAGTTTGACAGAAGCAAGCACTATTCAATGTAAAAGACATGCAAAATGTTTATTTTTGCTCTCAAGTCCCGGTATGTTTGAAACACAGCCTTCGTATATGTGTCAGTATAAGCGTTGCTATGAGCAAAGGTAATTTCCAATAAATTACCGATGTTCATACCGATGGTTATACCAATGCCTATACTTAGGACAACAACGATGCCCATATCGATGGTCAGGAAGTATTTTGATGATATGTTTTGAATGGTCATACTGATGCTCAAGTGACAGTCCGTATGCATGATTACATTTTTTCAGCGTTCATACTGATGCCGACCATGACTGTCGGTATAAGCACCGTCTGTATGCCCCTCATATGTTGTAGTGATGCTCAGTGAGGGGATGATATGTTGAAAGACCATGTGGAATGTTTTCAAACGAGAAGTGTGGTGGAAGATTTGGAAGGGATGATGGATATTCAACTTTAAGGATTATCCCACAGAGTTCTCCATAGAGGGATCTCTCACTTTTTACGTAAAAGAAATGGAAGCCATAAACATGTCCCCTCATTCATACACTCAAGGATCTTTATAACATAAGGAGATAACCTATATTTTAATTGAATGCCCCATGAAGGGCATGGCAGGCTAATAAATTCGATTTGAGCCTTCTCGTGTCACTTGTAATTTGTTATTTTGAATCACATTGTAGCAGTTCGTATGAATAAGGATGGGCTGAAACAAAGTTATAAGAAAAATTGATTTTTTTGTGGATTGATGGCTTTTCTTTTCCCTTTTTTTCGAAACGGAACCAATATTTTTATAAAGATTAATTTGAACTTCTGAATCATGGATATTGTGAAGCATAACACATTTTTTTCATCATAAGCTTGGATTATTTGTGGTTTCTATGTTTTCCGCATCCGTAAAATTCATTTTATCTATTTTTCTCAACGTTGATTTTATGATTATTTTGAAGTTTGTGTTTATTTTACATATCTATGATGCTCATGATATAATCAAGCTATCGAGGGGACCAACATAGGCATCTACGTAGGTAATGACTTTTATGTTATTTGTTCAAATGTCTATTATTTTGGATATAAATGTGGTTGTTTTAGCATAAAACAAGTACTAATTTTTTGATATGGTTGCTTTATGAAACTAAAAAACATAAAGAAAAGAGATTTTTAATTTTACATCATAATGAATCAGGTGAAAATACAATTGTTTACTTCATTGATCAGAGGCCTATACGCAATTGTCTTGTGTGAAGATTTTCATTGATTCCCTCATCCTATTTTAGCCCACTCGCTAATTTTTCATACCCATGGTAGCATCTGAAGAATATAAGCACACATCTCAATGAAGTCAAACAAACACTACAAGGAATACGGGCGCATAGCGATGGTTAATGCGACACAATTTCATCGCTATAAAACTGCAAAATGCATTGCAATGAGCGTCGAGCACGGACCGTCGATTAAACGATGAGCCAAAGAACATTCTTTCTGACATGTGGCATGACGAGGTGTGCGACGCTCGCATAGCCTTGCTAACGTGATGTTTTTAAATAGCATCACATAAACGACGCTTTTTGCGTCGCATAAGCAACGCTAAAAAATGTTGCTTATGCGATGCCAATTCCAGTTGTTTTTATGACGTGTTACCATCGCTTACACGACGGTCTGTTGATGGAAAAAATTAAAAACATTGGAGGCTCTTCGATCGGCATTTTCATGCATCTGATGGAAGAGCTCTCCAACGTTCACAATTGCACTGCGCTTACGAGCTGAAACAAGTAGATGCAGAATTGTTGTTTTGCCTAAGCTCTCTCTTATTGTCTCTCTCTGTCTCTGTTTCTCTCTTTCTACAGCTTTCTCTCTTTGAATTCTCTCTCTCTCTCTCTCTCTCTCTCTTCTTTCTTTCTTTATTGCAGGTTATTCAAGAAGCTAACCAAGCAAAAAGTATGGCTAACTATTGTAAGTACAAGTTGTATTCTTTGTATATCATTTGAATTGTGTTATTTTCATTAGATATCATACTCACACTTATTAATATGCACTTATACACTTATACATGATGAAGATGCACTTTCACACATATACACATATACACATGCACATACACACACATATATACACACAAATACATGTGCAAATACACTTAGACATACACACATATACACATGCATATGCACAAACATGTCTACAACCACATAAAAAGACTTACATGCATGTATTATTGCATATATATATATATATATATATATATATATATATATATATATATATATATATATATATATATATATATATATATATATATATATATATATACATACATATATATATATATATATATATATATATATATATATATATCTATATATACACACACACGTACACACATTAACATATACGTAAATACATGTATATGCACATCCACATGCATGCACATTCACATGCATGCACATGGATGCAAATGGAAATGCATCCACATACACATGCATGTTTCATACATATACACATGCATGTACATACATTATACACATATATACACATATATACACATATATATGCACATACGTACACACACATATACACATGCACACACACATGCACATACCTATATATACACATATACATGCACATACACACATATACACAGAGAGTTACACATATATGCACATACATATACACACACATACACATGCACATGCACATACTCATACACACATATACACTTACACATGCACATGCACATACATACACATACACACACATACACATGCACATACATACATATACACATACATACACATGCACATACATACATAAACACACACATACATATACACTTACATACACACATATGAATGAATTATATAATTAAAGTATTAAAACACATGCTTAATATAAACAATAATAACAATCAATAGAACAAAACTCTTCATTACTTAATACCATACGCACAATTCAAAACATAATTTAAATGAAAAATATATAGATAAAATATACATATATATGTATATTTATATCAATGTAAATACATATTTGTTATAATCAACTAGAATCCTAATCATCATCATCATGATCATCATCGTCATCAACAACAGCATCATGATCATCATCCTCATCCTCATCATCATGATCACCCTGTGACGATCGAGATCGTCCCTCCTGTGTCTATCTCTCCACCGCATCCATATCTGTCTCTCCATAATATTCCTGTATTACATATAACAAACATAAATAAGTAAAACAATTAAACCATTCATAAAAATAAAATAATTATATAAAATTTAATAATACTCACAAAGGTATCCGGATGATCTCGCATGTACTCGGTCAAACGTCGATATCCAAAATGTGTAGCATACTCGATCTCATGTTTTGTAGGATATCGGCCATAATCCTTTCGCTGCATTGAAACAAATAAAAAAGATTACTTGCTTGCATTTTAACTAAAATAAAAAATATACTCACAATAACACATATACTTACAAATGTAGCGACAAAACCATTATGGCCCATTTGGCCTAGGTGCGATGTGTGGCCCGACTCCACTCTCTTCTTTACAGCAGCCTGTTTATTTAAGAAGAAAGAAATACATAAATTAAATGTAAAAAATTACTAAAAGATATGAAAAATATAAATATAAACTATTAATCTGTGTACCTTCTACTGAGGAAAGGACTTCTGAAGACGTAGTTGTCTACGAAAAAACTGCCATGTCTCAGGTGGTATGTTAGGTCGCCTCTTATTTTTTTCACCATCTCCTGTTAACTTAATCTCAAAACATAAGATGAAGACTATGGATTGATACAATGCAGACTATGATCCGAAGAAGGGGGAGGACTTAAAGACCAACAACGCATAGCCAAATCAATGGGATGGTGAGATAAGAAGATCTCATAGGTTAGTTGAAAGACTTAGCTATGATTCATTTATGGCTAGAAGCTATGCTTAAATGAGCAAGGTTGAAGAACGCACATGCATTGAAGAAGCAACACACATGCATGGGATGGAAAGAAGCTATGTAGGAGGAGATCAAGACTTCGGAGGAAAATTACACTTCGACTTTTGTTTGAAAGAAGATGCATATGAAGGCAATTGGAAACAAGTGGATGGAAAGGTAAAGAAGCATTTAGATGGTATTATTGCTAGATATAAAGCTAGGTTGATAGCCAAAGGCTTTGCTAAGACATTTGCAATAGTCTATGAGGAAACATTTAGTCATATGGCTAAGATGACTACCATTAGGGCTATCATTTCCATTGTAGAAAGGGATAGTTGGAAAAGGTATCAATTGATGTGAAGATTGCATTTCTAAATGGGGATCTAGAGCGAGTTGTATGCATGGCCCAACCTTAATATTTTGAAGCCAAAGTGAGGGATGGTTATGTTTTTACCTTGAAGAAAGCAATATATTGTGTCGAGTAGGGCCCACGGGCATGTAACCAAAGGCTTTTGAACTATTTCATCAGTTGTGGATAAAATCAAAGCAAGAAGAATTCATCAAAGAGAAGCTTGGGAAGTAGTTCAAGATCTCAGATCTAAGATATTTTGTAGGTATTAAAGTCATATGCAAGGATAGACAAGATTGACTTGAGTGAAAGTTAATGAATTAAAATATCCACATTTCTATAGTTCTATAGTACATCATTTTAATATGCCACCATCACAAGGCCATACCTAGCAAACACAGTATGTGTGCTATCTCAATTCTCACATACGCCTAGGCTTCCACATTTACTTGCAGCCAAGAGGGTACTAAGATACCTCAAAGGTAGAGTTAGTGAAGGTACATTCTATTCTTTCAAGGATGATTTGTAGGTAAAATCATATGAAAATGCTAGTTGGGATTGGATCCAAAGAATAAAGGAGGAGTGCAAGTGGTGATCTCGTGATGCTTGGAAAGAAGGTCATCTCTTGGATGGAAAAGAAGCAACCCACATTTTCTCTACCTTGTATTGAAGCGGAATATAGTTCTTTAGTTCAAGTAAATTTTGAGCTTATTTGTCAAAAACTCAAGTTATTGAATTGATTTTGTAGATTTATCAATTTCCAATTATGTGTGACAACATGAGTAGTGTGTACTTATCTATCGATCCCATGTTCAATGCTAGGAGAAAACACATAGTCCTACACTATCAATACATCAGAGAGAAGGTGCTAGCCAAGAAAGCTCAAGTGCAACATATAAGTACCAAGGATTAGTTTCCTAAAATGTTCACCAAAGCTTTGGATTCAATAAAGCTTACAAGGTTACAAAAGTGCATTGGATTACTAGAGCTAGGTTGAAAAATTGGAGCTTGAGGGGTAATGTTTAAAATCAAGCTTCAACCTTGACCCATAAATGGACCATCCATTGGATGCCACTTGGAGCTACATGAAGCAAGGCATCACGTACAAGAAATGTACTTAAACTTTGAATTTTAGACCCCCCCCCCCCTTAGAAAAGCAATTAATCATCAATCACACTTAGGCATGACGAAAGCCTATGATTTAGGAAAAGTGATTCCTAGCTTATAGGGAATCTTTTCAAATATATATTCTCAAAATGTAATTAGAATTGTAGATGCCTACATATGTGAGTGTTCATTTAGAGTTTGAGAAGCAAACTAGTAGGGCCATAAGTTAAGAAAAAACCCTTCTTGGTTGCTTCAGTGATCTGACTAGGATTTTTGTAGCCATAACAAACACACAATATTCTCTGTGTATGAGGTAGATTGCTTAGAGTGTTAAGTAGGTTTCCTTATCATTTATCACTCATTTCTTGTAATCTTTGGTTTTTAAGAAAGTTATTATTGTCTTCTAATTTTTTCTTAAAGCTCATTGTAAATCTCTATACATTCTGAGAAAACTAAGCCCAAAAGTGAGTAGTGGTCTTTGTGTGTACGCCTACTCAAGGGTACCACTTGTCTTTCTTGGATGGATTGGTTGTCCGAGTAGCAATAACCTTTCTGAGTGAAATAACTTGCATTAGAAAGCTGTCAAAGTTTATTTTATGTGTGAAAATGGTCTTTGGTTTAGTCCTCAAGGGTTTAGAGAATCATTTGCTTGAGTAATAGTGGTTTTGTACAAGTGTGCCTATGAGACCACCTATGCTTCAAGGCCACATATGGAGATTGTGTCTTCTACCATCATTTAGTAAGTAGCCATGGATGAAAGCAATGATATATTCTGCATGCTGGCTATTAAGTACACATTGTGGCCATATATAATGCATCATGTATTGATAGCAAAAGGGATGTGGAATACTCTACATGGTGTAAAAAACTTGGTATTACACATCCAAATACATTTATTGAATGTGATGAAGATGGTGTTGGAGATCATGATCTTCAAATTTATGTTCATATTCTTGTTGCACCTACTATAGAGAAAGTTTGTTGGGTTGACATAGATGCTGAGACCCATGCATTAATAGCTCTTTCTATCAAACATGCCATTACTGCTCACATTTCCTCCTCTAATATAGCAAAGGATGCTTGGGATACACTTAACACTTTATATGATACTTATCCTTGAAAAATGTTGGAGTGTGATCATATAAATGAAGGAGATTCTATGGACATTTCTTGACAAAGATAAAAGATTTGAAGGAGTAGGAGTAGCTGAGTTCTATTGATGAAGTCTTACTAGGTAGTTCACTTGTTCAAAACATCCTCAATTTTTCTTCTAGATTCATCTCATATTTTTACTTCTACTCTTCGATTGATGATGGAAGGAAATCCAAATGCCTCAAAATTTGAAGAGTTCATCTCTATTTTGTTACAGCAAGATCATCGCGATTCACTAGCTCTAAGGAAGGTAAAATTTTTTTGGGAAAGCATCCTTATGAATGTTTTCCATAAGAAATGGAAGTATACCTTTATTCAAGTAAGGAAGGAAGAGTCCAAAGTGCCTATTCGAATTCAAATCACTCATTTTATACATAGTCCTACTACACACATAGCGACTAAAGTTATGGTTATGTTTGCAGGTTGAAGAAGGCATTATATGCTCTCAAGAAAGACCCAAGGGCCTAGAATCAAAGGCTTTTGGAGTATTTGATTGGTTGTGGATGCATGCAAAGCAAGGAAGATCCATTATTGTTCTACAAGAAGGAAGGTGATTCATCTGTCTACTTATGTGTATACATAAATCACATAACTATTATAGGTAATCATAAAGAAGTTATCAGGGACATCAAAGAGAAGCTTAGAAATAAGTTCAAGATCTCAGACCTTGAAGATCTAAGATATTTTTTAGGTATTAAAGACATATAGAAGGATAATAGTATTTGGCTTATGCAAAAAAAGTATATTTCGGATGTGTTGAAGAAGTACAAACTTATAAGATGGAAACCATTGAGCAATGCTATGGAGGTAAAGGAAACATTGACTTCAATGGAAGGTAATAAAGTACAATATCCACTCTTGTATAGGACTAAAATTTTCTATAGGTCTATAGTACGATCATTTAACTATGCCACCATTATAAGGCCACACCTAGCATACCTAGTATGTGTGCTACCTCAATTCTTGCACACACATAGGGTTCCACATTTACTTGTAGCCAAGAGGGTATTGAATATATCTCAAACGTACACTCAATGAAGGTATATTCTATCCGTTTCAGGATAAATTTTTCATAAAACCATAAATCTAAATTCTAATTGGGAAGGATCCAAAGAGGATAGGAGGAGTACAAGTGCATAGTTAGTGATGCTTGGCAAGAAGTTCATCTCCTCGATGGAACAGAAGCAACCCATAGTTTCTCTATCCTATATTGAAGTGGAATAGAGGTCTTTATATCAAGTAAATTTTGAGATTATGTGGCTATAACTCCTAATGATTTCATTAAGTTTGTAGATTTATCAATTTCCAATCATGTTTGACAACATGAGTAATGTGTACTCATCTACCAATCCCATGTTTCATGCTAGAAGAAAACACTTAGTGGTACACTATCACTACATCAGAGAGAAGGTGGTGGCCAAGGAAGTTCAAGTGCAACATATCATTACAAAGGATTAGTATGGTAACATGTTCACCAAATCTTTGGACTCAATGAAGCTTACAAGGTTAAAAAACATACATTGGATTGTTGGAGCTAGGTTGAAAAATTGGAGCTTGGAGCTTGGGGGAAAGTGTTGAAAATCAAGCTTCAACCTTAATACATAAATGGAACATATGATGGATGCCAATTGGAGCTACATAAACCAAGGCATCAAGCACAAGAAATCTACTTCAAGTTTGAATTTTAGATGCCCCTCACAAGAGCCATGAATCATCAATCACACTTAGAGACACAAAAAGCCTATCATTTAGGAAAGGTGACTCCTAGCTAATAGGGAATGTTTTCAAATCTACATATTCTCAAAATGTACTTAGATTTGTACATTCTCACATATATGAGTGTGCTTTCCAAGTTTTAGAAGAAAGCTAGTAGGCCCATAAGCTAAGAAAACCCCATTGTTTCTTGCTTGAGTGATTTGTGTTAAGTTTGTCTAGCCATAGCTAACACACAAAGCTCTCTATGTATGGTCTAGATTGTGTTGAGTGTTAAGAAAGGTTTCCTTATCATTTCTCACTTATTTCTTGAAATTTTTTATTTTTAAGAAATCTATTCTTGTCTTCTAAGTTTTTCTCAAAGCTCATGTTAAATCTCTGCACATTCTGAGAGAAGCAAGCGTAGAAGTATAGTGGTCTATGTGTGTATGCCTGCCGAAGGCTATCACTTGTCGTTTTTGGATGCATTGATTATCTGAAAAGCAATAACTATTCTGAGTGAAATAACCTGGATTAGCAAGGTCTCAAAGTACATTTTATCTATGAAAATGCTATTTGGTTGAGTTCTCAAGAGTTTAGAGAATCCTTTGTTTGACTAAATAGTGTGCCTAGGAGCACACCTATGCTTCAAGGTTGCATAGGGAGATTGTGTCTTCTACCATCATTTAGTAACTAGCCATGGCTAAAAGCAATGATGTATTCCACATGGTGGTTGTTGAGGGTACGTTAGATGGTACTAGTTACACATTGTGGCCATATACGATGCACCACGTACTAATAGCAAAATGGCTGTGGAATATTGTGCAATGTGTTGGAAAAATTCCTATTACACTTGCAAATAGATTTATTGAAGGTGATGAAGATGTTGTTGAAGATCATGATCACCAAATGCATGTTCATGCTATAATTCTTGCTACACCTACTATAGAGCAACTTTTATTGGTTGAAATAGATGCTCAAGCCCATGCATTTATAGTTTTTTCTATCAAACACGCCATTACCGCTCACATTTCCTCCTCCGAAATAGCAAAGGATGTTTGGGATTCACTTAAAACTTTATAGCAAGCATGAAATGAGGCTTGCGTTTCTTATCTCTAAAAATCTGTGGGAGGGTGAGCATATGAATGAGGGAGATTGTATGGACATTTTTTGACAAAGATAAAAGATTTGAAGGAGTAGTGGTAATAGTTCACTTTTGCAAGCTATTGTCAATGTTCTTCTACATTCATACCATACTTTTGCTTCTACTCTTTGATTGATGATCGAAGGAAATATTAATTCCTCAACAATTTGAGAAGTTCATCTCTATTTTGTTTCAAGAAGATCAAACTAGGAAGAACAAGTCAATTATCGGTGTTCAAGATCAAGCTTTCTTAGCTAGTTAGAAGGGTAAAGAAAAATGGAGCTCATCTAAAATTAAGAAGATATCTACTAATGCTGCACAATCCAAGAAGGAAGCTAAACATGAAAAGAAAACAAAAAAGCACAAACAATTTTGGAAATATTGTAAGGAAAATGAACATTCCATAAATATTTTTCTGAAACTAGATGCAAAAGAGGCAAAGAAGAAAGAGGATAGAATGGTAGTTTTAGAGGTATCCTAGACATAAAACAAAGTGTACTCATCTTGCTCAGAATGAAGAATAGGCATCTACTACTGTTTGCAACTACAACTGTTTGCAAGTACAAATGTTTGTAGCTATGATCAATGAGGAAATCTTTCCTTTGGAACTCATAAGTAAAATGTTTAATAGGATTAGGTCTCAAGAAACATTTGGGTCAAATATGAGTTTTCTATTTGTATATACATATCAAGAAAATATTAAAGGGAGACAAAAATAGATGAGCACAATGAAATTCCTATGGATGATATGTAGTTGAGCACATTAAGCTACATGAGAGAGTTGTTGGGAATGATGGATGGACACTTCAAGAGAGTGAGTAGGTACTGCCAAATCTTGCTTTGTACTAGCCCTTTGATGCTTCATAGTTGATAAGTAGACCTTTTTAGCTTTCCAATGACACCATAAAAGGGCCTATGTACTTTGGAAGTGATGTATGAAAAGATAGAATCAAAACAGACAATTTTGAACTTCAAGTCTTCAAGAAAACCTTCTATTCTTGGCTAGACACTTGCTGTATCTTTTGCTCAGTATGACCAGCACAGTAGGAATTGGAAGAATTCCTTTTAGGGGTATCTAATTAGCTTAGCAAGCTAACTATTCCAAGTGGAATTACTTACAAAGATTAGCTATGCTCAGAGAAATCAATTTCGCAAATAAACCTTTACCCCCAATATTTTAGGACTGTTGCAGACTTCGACAAGGATCATCTCGACGGATTTTTCTCTCGAATGGCTGAATAGAAATCCTTCAAATTTTGGTAAAATGTAGAATACTGTGAGCTGGTTCCAACAAGCTATAGATTTTTGAATTTGGATAAGAAGTGAGTGAGATATGATCTCCACAAGTTGACAGACTTTCAAGGACTATGACAGAGAACTTAGAAATAGACAATGTAGATATATGTATTAATGAACATTGTTGTACAATACCATTGACATGATGATCATTGCCTTATGGTGTAGAAAGGTGTGGGATAGAGTGTAGGCCTCACACACACTCAGAAATGATAATGAGAAGCTCGGAAAATGACTCTTCTACCCGCGACTTCTTGAGTTGATCTTTTTATAAGAGTTGAGTTCAAAGTTTGAATTTCAATTCAAACTTTTGGCTCTCTATAATCATGCTTCTACATCCTAGGAGATATTCTCTTAATTGATTGATGCTTTACAACTAATAAAGTCCACGACTTCCTTGAGTAGGTGGTACAAAGATTCCAAGTCAAATATGACTTTTACTAAAGAGTAAATGGTAATTAACCATTAGCATTGGTTCCTATGCATCTTCTTATGTGTATGAACTACAAGCCAAATGTGTAGGCTTGTGAACTGCACCAATAGCTCCCCCTCAGGCCAAACATTTTGGCTTGGTCCTGATCTTTAGTCTTCATGTATATCCCTCAATCCAATCATTGATTTGAACCTGCAAAGTTTGGTTCCATCCAATGCTTTAGTTAACAAATCTGCACACTGCATGTTGCTTGATACATATGTTAGTTGAATGTTCTTGCTCAATAGCTTTTCTCTCACATAATGGTAATGGACCTCTATATGCTTGGTCCTAGCATGATAAATAGGATTAGCTTCAAGGTGAAGTGAGCTTGTATTGTCTCTAAAGATCAATGGTGAGGTAGTATACAAACCCAATTCTGTATACAATAACTTGATCCATATGGCTTCTTGAGTGGCATTTGCCAATACTCTATACTCTGCCTCAGTAGAAGATAGAGCAACAGTAGGTTGCTTCTTTGAAGAGCATGATATTGGTTTATCACCTACAAATGAAATGTATCCTGAAGTGCTTCTCCTATCATCCTTACATCCTGCCCAATCTGCATCTGAATAAATCTTGATATCCAAGTCTGAAGTGTAAGGGAAATACAAGCCATGATGTTGCGTACCCTTGAGGTACTTAAGAATTGTTTTGGAAGCTTCTAAGTGAGGTACACTTGGCTTGTGCATAAACTGACTTAGCACACTAACTCCATATGCAATATCTATCCTTGTTAAGGTAGCATAGTTCAAGCTTCCCACTATGCTTTGGTGGCCTGTAATATCATCAATTTCATCACCCTCATGGGCACTTAGTTTTAGGTTTACCTCCATTGGAGTACCTGCAACTTTGGCATCTTGCAAATGAAACTTCTTCAACATATCCTGTATGTATTTTTTTTGAGTAATATAGATTCCAGAGCTAGTATAGACAAACTCAAGCCCGAGAAAATACTTTAGTAGACCAAGATCATTGATCTTGAACTCCTTCATCATCTGATTCTTGATTTGTCTGGTTCTATTAACATCATTACCTGTAAGTATGATATCATCAACATATACACATAGGTATATTACCTCTGAATTACTTCTCTTCATGAATAGAGAAGTGTCTACCTTGCTCATGACAAAACCTTGGTCTTGAACATATGTGGTCAATCTGTGATTCCATGCCCTAGGTGCCTGCTTTAATCCATAAAGAGCTTTATTTAATTTGCATACATATGTTACCTTGTTGGGATCCTCATAGCCAGGAGGTTGTGACATATATACCTCCTCTAAAATCCATCCATTCAAAAAAATATTTTTTACATCTAGCTAATACATGTTTCAATTCTTAGATGCAGCCACACTTACCAGTACCCTGCTGGTTGGCATCTTGGCTACAAATGAGAATGTTTCTTCATAATCAATGCCTTGGGTTTGTGCAAAACCCTTGGCCACGAATCTGGCTTTGTACCAGTTTATTCACCCATCATAATTTCTTTTGAGTTTATAGATCCATCTGGATCCAATTACCTTCATGGACTCTTTCTTTGGTTCTAGTTCCCATGTGTCACTTTCTTGGAGTGTTTCAATCTCGTCATCCATAGCTTCTTTCCATTTTGTCTTGGTCTTTGCTTCTTCATATGATCTTGGTTCTTCAATTGACAAGTCTTTGGCAAGATAAATAGAATGTTTAGTAACAAGAGAGGTATCATACCCATATCTGATAGGTTTTTTGATCTCCCTTTGTGATCTTCTTGATTCAGGTATCTCTTCAAGTTTCTTCATCTTGAGTTTGCCTTTGGACTTCCATGCCTTGAATTCTTCAAGATTGATAATGTCTTCATCATCTGAAGTGGTGTCTTCATTCTGAGTAGGTTCCTCCTTAGCAAGACTTGGAAACTCCTCTTCCAAGTCATAGGGTAGTTTAAACTTCTTGCATTCATTGTCATACCAAGAATCATTTTCATCAAAGACAACATCTCTACTAACCATGAATCCTTTATTTGAAGGGTTGTAGAACCTCTACTCCTTCTGATTTAGATCATATCCAATAAAGATACACTTCTCAGCCTTAGGGTCTAGCTTACCTCTTATCTGAGAAGGAATGTGTACATATGCTACACATCCAAATATCCTGCAATGATCAAGTGAGGGTCTCGTACCATGCCATGCTTCATAAGGAGTCATCCCATCAAGGGACTTAGATGGTAACCTGTTTATGAGGTAAGTGGCAGTAGATACACTGTCTGCCCATAGATAGTTTGGTAATATCTTTTCATTTAACATTGACCTAGGTGTTTCAACAATCAATCTATTTCTTCTCTCAGCTACCCCATTCTGTTCAGGAGTATACCTTGTGGTAATTTCTCTCTTGATTCCTCTGTCCTGCAAGAAAGCTTCAAACTCATTGGAGAAGTACTCAGCTCCTCCATTTGACCTTAGCCTCTTTAGGTTTCTTCCTGTCTGATTCTCAACAAGTGCAAGATATTTTTTAAAACAATTGAACACTTCATCTTTGTGCTTCATAAAGTACAATACATTCCACCTGCTATAATCATCAATAAAAGATACATAGTACCTTGATCCTGAGATTGAGGGGTCTTTGCTTGGTCCCCATACATCTGTATGGACAAGTTCTAGGTATTCCTCATGCATGTAGCCTTTCCTTGAGAAGGGTAACATGTGTGACTTTCCAAACTGACAAGCATCATATTTATATTTCATGTGTTGTTTGGAAACATTGGGTATTCCAATTACACATTGATCCCTACATATTTGCTTCAAGGCTCTTTCTCTTACATGCCCTAATCTCTTATGCCAAATCTCAAGCTCTGAAAGTGTTTGATCTTTATAATTGTATAGTGCAATATTCTTTGTATCTTCTAGCTCAAATGTAAAAAGTCTACCTAATTTTTCTCCTTTAGATATTCTCTTGAACCCATGCCTTGGATCCTCCACAAATGCTCCGAATTGGTTGAATCTAACTTGCAAACCTTTTTCCACAATCTGTCCAACACTCATCAAGTTTTTTGTAATGGTTGGTACATATAGTACCCTACTCAACAAGTTTTGATTTCCATCTCAAGTCTTAACATTTCCAACTTTAACTACTCACTGCTTGGTGTCATCACCTATTTGTACTTGATGCTTACCTCTTGGTTCTTCAAGGTCAGAGAGTAGAGCCACATTGCCAGCCACATGATTTGAGCATCTTGAGTCAATGTAGAAGAGATGGTCATCATTTTTACCTGGTTTTGAAGTCATGTTCATAATCAGAAGAGAATCATCTTGCTCTTTTGTATAGTTGTTGTAATCCTTTCTGGATTTGAATCCTCCTTGGTAGTTTCCATTGTAGTTGTTGTTGTAGTTGTTATTATAGTTGTTGTTGTACCCTTGATGATGGTTGAATCTGCCTCTTGATTGTGAGTATCCACCTCTTTGATATCCTCTTCCTCTCTGGTTCTTGTAGTTCTTGAAACACTCATCTGTAGTATGATTTGATAAACCACAAATGTTGCATGGTCAGGGTTGTAGGATCTCCCCCTACCTTGCTTACCTCCTCTGCCCCTTCCTCTTGATGATCTACCTCTCCCTACATAGTTGGCTTGGGAGGTAGTGCCTTCATCCTCTCCTTTCCTGTTCTTGCCTTTATCTTTAGACTTACTTTTATCACTGTATAGTGCAGAAGAGAGCTATTACCTTTGGATGTGTCTCCATTCTTGATGAGCTTGGCTTCATGAGTGAACAATTGTCTCATGAGAGTTGTAAGATCTGGAATTTGCATGTCCATGTATATGTCCATGGCAGTGATGAAGCTTTCCCATTTGTCATCAGCTTTGATCCCATTGATCACTTGCCTTACTATCTACTCTTCTTCAATCTCTTCTCCTATGCTTGCTAACTGATCTGCTACATCTTTAATCTTAGTCACAAACTCTGAAATAGCCTACTTAGGTTGCTTTCTTAGTGTGGTAAATTCAATCCACAATTGGTTTTTTCTGGCCCTTGTGTTGGAAGAAGAATAGGATGACAAGGTTTCCCAAATCTCTCGGGATGTCTTACAATTTCTAATATGTGGCAAAAGAAAATCAAAGATGGAGTTGAGTAAGTAAGACCTTGCTAATGCATCCTTGGCACACCATGTGTTGAACGTCTCATGTTCTTCCTTTGTTGGTAGTCCTCTAGTTTTGAATGAGGGCAATTCCTCATCTCATGAGATGTATCAATAAAGACTCCTTCCTTGTAGGTATGTCTTCATCCTTAGAGACCATGCCTGATAGTTTTTCCTCTCCAATTTATCAATAAATAAAGGAAAACCATCTCCCATTTTACCTTAACTTTGCTCTGATACCACTATTGGGAATGATGGATGGACACTTCAAGAGAGTGAGTAGGTACTGCCAAATCCTGCTTTGTACCAGCCCTTTGATGCTTTAGAGTTGATAAGTAGAACTTCTTAGCTTTCCAATGACACCATAAAATGGCCTATATACTTTGGAAGTGATGTATGAAAAGATAGAATCAAAATAGACAACTTTGAACTTCAAGTCTTCAAGAAAACCTTCTATTCTTGGCTAGACACCTGCTGTATCTTTTGCTCAGTATGACCCGCACAGTAGGAATTGGAAAGATTCCTTTTAGGGGTATCTAATTACCTTAGCAAGCTAACTATTCCAAGTGGAATTACCTAAAAAGATTAACTATGCTCAAAGAAATCAATCTAGCAAATAAACCTTTACCCCCGATATTTTAGGACTGTTGTAGACTTTGACTAGTGATCATCTTGACAGACTTTTCTCTGAAATGGCTGAACAGAAATCCTTCAAATTTTGACCGCATTTAGAATACTTTGAGTGGTTCCAATAAGCTATAGATCTTTGAGTTTGGTCAAGAAATGAGTGAGATATGATCTCCACAAGTTGATAGACTTTTAGGGACTATGATAGAGAACTCAGAAATAGACAATGTAGATATATGTATTAATGAACAATGTTGTACAATATTATTGGCATGATGATCATTGCCTAATCGTGTAAAAAGGTGTGGGCTAGAGTGTAGGCCTCACACACACTCATAAATGATAATGAGAAGCTCAAAAAATGACTCTTCTACCCGTGACTTTTTGAGTTGATCTTTTTATAGAGTTGAGTTCAAAGTTTGAATTTCAATTCAAACTTTTGGCTCTCTATAATCATGCTCCTACATCCTAGGAGATATTCTCTTAATTGATCGATGCTTTACAACTAATAAAGTCCACAAATTCCTTGGGTAGGTGGTACAAAGATTCCAAGTCAAATATGACTTTTACAAAAGAGTAAATGGTAATTAACCATTAGCATTGGTTCCTATGCATCTTCTTATGTGTATGAACTACAAGCCAAATGTGTAGGCTTGTGAATTGCACCAACAAGAGTATTTTCATACTAAAAATAGGAGAGTTTTATGGAATCAGAACAATATGAATTTATAGATTTCATATTAGATTGATTCCATTATTTTTATTATTCATAAATGTGATACTTGATTTCAATCTCACAAGATGAATGGCTATCTAGGATGAAAGCGAGGTGATAATAGATGGAATTGTCAAAAGCAAACATTCACATATTATATGGGCTATAGGGTTAACCCAACCTATGGTTTACGTAGGAGAGAATTTGAAGTTGTGAGTAGGAATAATTGACTCAAGATCTTGAATGACAATGTCTTTTCCAAGAGTCTACATCACCAATAAAATAACTAACAAATAATGATCATGGTTTAAGAACGAACATAGTAAATAATTTCATGAGCTTTACATGGTGATTGTGTCCATTCAATGATAAACAATGTTTCTTCGTTCATGATGGTTGTTCTTATGTGCTGATTTAAGATCAACTATTCATTAGTGAGGTAGGAATGAAAGCAAAATTTCTAAATGATGTTTTTAATAACGGTGGGAAGTTATGAATGTTTTTGTAAATCATCCAACAAACCATAACATGTTGAGGAGATATCCACTGAAATATATGAAGAAAATCTTTTGTAACTAGCATTTTTACGTAAAGAGTTTTCGCCAAGAAGATCTTTAAACTCTCTTCTCTTTCTACATGACATGTGTACAAATGAAGTCTTTTTGCCTGATACTTTCCATCCACTTTCGCTCATTGTTTAGAAAATAATGCAGCTTCATATTTTTCCAAGATTTGTAGGGAGCGAAAACCACTACTGGCCCTTGTGCATGATGGGGCCTTGATAGAAGATTGGAAATAAGTTCAGGATATCTCTAGGTCTAATAAGATGGTGCTCTACCAAGGGCAAGAATTTTAGGCTTGATGGACTAATAAAATAATTTTCCAAGAGCTTCATGTATGTCCCTTTGAAGCCATTAATCGAGGTTGGGCAAGATTTTTTGAGTTTTGGTGATATCTAAAAGTATTAAGGAGTTGGGATTTGCAATCTAATTCACAAAAAGATAACGGTAAAAGGATGAGGAATTAGTGACCAATGTTTGCACTCCAAATATGGAACAAGCTAATTTTCGTAAATTGGCCAACACGGTCAGGAATCATGATCACACTAAGGATATAGATGGGCAATGATAAGAGGAGCATAAAAAATAAAAGAACCATTTTTGAAGCCAATTTTTCAGCTATGAAGGCATGGACTATGCCAACAACTCAGGTGAAGATTTGCATTTTCAAAAGGTTAACTTAGAAAAGATCTGTGAAAGGTCGGATGGAATAATCCCATTGTCTATAAAGGAACTAATCCTAGGCATCAAATTAGAAAATATAGTCTCTATTCTATGGAGAAACATCAACTTTGTCATTGCTATAAATAGTAAAATTCATCCTCCTTCTTGACAAAACATTACATTAGGCAAGGATTCCTCTCTTAGAATATTTGGGGTATGTACCTCCCAAACAATCAAGAATATGTCCCTCCCAAACAATCAAGAACAGATTATCTTGATGCTATCTATCAATGATACCAATACACTCATACAGAATGATCTTGTGTATAAGGGCCTTTTAAGCGTTTCTCATAGAATTTTAAACGACTTGTTTCTCCAATATCAATCAATAAACACCCGACTTTATAAGGAACCATAGATTCAAATTGATCTACAAAGTGTTCAGTTTTAGGATTCTCGAGATTAAGATGGGAATATAGGCCTCTATCTCCCAACAATGATACTTGCTTCTACTAAATCTTAAAAGCAAGTTATGGTATTGGAATGGCATGAAAGTTAATGTAGAAAGCAAGATGTGGTGGTAAATACATTTCTTATCTCTAACACTCTCATATTTTCCCTTTGTTATTCAAGGTTGTAAAACAAACAACTCCATAAGTTGGGTGTTGCTTGTAAAACTCTTTGGTGGATTACTGATCTTAATAGGATGGGGATTCAGAAGATTACTTGAAACAATTGATATCTCCATAAGGATAAACACTACAGCATATCAGCACTATATGGAGGCTTTTATCCAGGAGATTGAACGGGCTCGTTTTTGCCTCGAGGTCGGTGTAAGTGCCGGTATAGGCATCGGAACCAAAACGATAGTATAGATGCCGGTATGATCCTCAGTATGAGTTTCGGTATGAGGATCGGTATGAGCATCAATATAAGCAACAAAAATACCGATGCTCATACCGATGCACATACGAGCATCTATCGTCGTGCACATACCAGCATCTATAGCGACAACTGCTGGGTTTATCGTCGTGCATACCAACGACCATGCTTAGAGTACTGTTGCTCATACTGATGACCATATGTGCAAAATTTTGTTTGGGCAGAGTGTGTTGTCTTTTGCTAAAGCAACATCACCATGATGTTGTTTAGCAAAAGACAATACATTGTGCCCAAAAAAAACCGAGTACATATGATGTGTACTTTAATGGCAACCGAAATATGATTTCATAAAGCAAAATACTAGCGGACACAAAAGAGATGACCAGAATGAACCATGAACCATGAACCATGAACCATGTACAAAAAAAGTTATATATTTCATAAATGAAGGATGTTGAGGAGTGTGGCAAACCACTGTCATTAATGAGGCAGATACAAAATGTGGCAAAGCACTGCCATATAAGAATCAAATATAAAATTCAAGTGCACAACTTCCATATATGGGTCAAATAGAAAATTGTTGCACACCACTCTCATACACATGCATAGAAGGATTGAAACATCCATATCAATAGTCATGCAACAAAGAACATTCATGAAATGAAATAAATTCACATGAGATTTACAAACAACAAGTAAAAACCAAGTTTCTAAATTCATCACCTTATCGTAGATGCTCCCATGAAATGATCACACCGCATCCCTCCAAGTCCTTAAATAGTGCAATCAATTCATGATGATATGCATAAGCCTCCTCCATTTGTGTTGGAGGACGACCCATTGCCAGCTCTTGCAATAAATATACAAAATGTTAGATGAACATACATGACATGCTTAACACAAACAAATTCAATCAACCAAATGGTACTTACAAATTCTTGATGCATAGTGTCATATTTGTTGTTGCCCAAATGTGATGGTCCAACTGTATCTAAACATGTGGTTGTGGCATCTCATTGCTCGTGATATCACTCAGGAGTCTACTGCTTCTCCTCGTGAATCATGTCCCACTCCTCAGCATCTAACCAAAACAGGCTTGGGCAAGCTTGCTCTGAAAGCATCATGAGCCTCGGATCGTCGATGGGACATAACTTCACATGTGGTGTGTAGATTCCACTCTGAACTGACAAGCGAATGCCCATGTGTTGGCCGGAACTCTTGATAGATTGTCTCTCTGATATAATTTTTTCAATCTTTATCTTGTTTACTCCATTTCAACATGATAGAGTGTCCAAACTATATGGAGCAAAGCTGTCATATACGTTGATGCATGGCCTTTCCGGCTGCATCCATCACCGGAGCTCCATCACAGATACTATACACCTTGGTGTCATCATGGTAATGAGCACCATAAGGTGTACGTGGTGTTCCACGTGGCATACCTACATCAGAGATACTTGCTCTAGGAGTAGAAGTGGGCAACACAATGTACGTCGCACTACCTCCACAACAGCCGCCTCCTCTCGAGCTACCTATAGATCCATTCCTAGAACCTCCTGCTCCAGAGTGTGACCTCGACCTATGAGATAGGCGAGCACCTATATTGCACTGAGGTGTCGAACGCACATGTCTACTTCTAGAGCCACTAAGGGGTGGTTGAGAAGATGGTCGTGGTGGAGTCATAAAGCTAGGAGACATACCTCCGGCGGAAGTAGCACCACTAGTAGGAGTGATGCCGATAGGAGTAACACCGCCGGGAGTGAGGTTGGTAGGAGTGAGGCTCGCAGGAGTATGGCCGACAGGGGTGAGGCGAGGGGGAGTGCTACCATGAGCGAGTACTGTGATGTAGCGGCCATGTACGCGGGAGGTACCTGAGATATGAACTCTAAGAACTGTTCCTGTATCATGGAATAGTGTGACTAGAGTACTCTCTCACATCATGATCTCTAACAAAAGAACTCAAATAATTAGCATATGATAATAAAGGTAATATACATAAATGGTAGTTTACAAAAGAACCTTTTGTTTAACCCAACTAACATAAAATCATATGAACTTATGAAATCCTAGGGTTATATACCCATGTTTCTAGCATGTATAAATATAAAACACTCATTAAATGTGAAATTAGGGGAAATCCTAATATGAACATATGTTCTTCGTCATTTCTTGTACCTGTAAACACTTCAAAAGTAGTTACATCAACCAGAACAACTGATCAACCGTGATATAAAAGGTTTGAGTTCACCAATAAAGTTGTTTTCATTTTCTTTGGTCATCAACGGAAAGGTTGAAAACTTTCCGACATTTCGCCTCGGTCAATCCTGCACATCATCCTCGATGGGCCAAACCTGCAGATCATAGAAAGCAATATCAAATTCTTTTGAAAAGTATTCATGACTCAAATTCAAATAGACGGTATATATAAAAAAAAAATGCTTCTATCATTAGTACATCTTCAAATAGCAAAGAAAACTTATAAAATTATGTAAACTTAATTTCAACCTTTTCGTTCAATGCATGAATTGGAAACATGTTTTAGAAGGAAACTATAGAAGTCATTCAAATAGTGTTCGTACTAACTCTTCTATTAACTCTATTCATAAGCAAAGCATCTGTTATATAGGCCTTCTATCCTCATCTCCTAGCCATTTGCCATTAAGATACAAAAAACTAACTCCCCTATAGCATACATCCGCCTTATATAGCCCGTTTTTCAATTCAAAAGTGATTTCGAGACCACAACTGATTTATTTGATTTTTTTCTTTCATCTCTTTTTTCATCATAATTTTTCTCTGTATCATTTTTTTTCCTCTTTTCATATGCAGCAACCATTAATGTACTGCTTTCAATTTTTCTTCGCAACTCTTTTGATGAAGGAGAAAGGCTTAACCCCTAATCAGAGCAAAGGATCTAGAGGTAAGCTAAAGCAGGAACTAGGATCTGCTTAGCTAAATGGGTCACATTTAAGGAAGCTTACCTATATAAAACAAGTCTACTTCTACTAGGAGTTGCAAGTTAAGGGTTCCTTCAACTATTCATATGACAGCCACAGATCTCTAATCCCTATCTTCTCTTCAAGCACATCCCTACTTCAGCGTAAATTCTACTTTTCATAATTTTAAGAGGTTTCTTAACCTATCTGGAGAATGTACAATTCTAATTATGCTAATGCATGAACTTTCATAATAAATTAAAACATAAATCAGGTTTAGAACTTTTTCACCTGATCTATATTGACTCCATCTTTAGATCTCTTTAAGTTCATCAGAACTTTTGGCATAACATCTCCAATTGCTTTGATCAATTCATCTTCAGGACCTGTAAGCAATCATAAAGTAGAAACTACAAAACAGGTAATCTTCATTATCATTTAACTTGCAATTTCATAACTCATCATCAATTGCTGTAAGTACTCATAAAGCAGAAGATACAAAACAAGTAATATTCATTATCATTTATCTTACAAATATAAATTCATATATTCTATCAGATTCATCTTCATCATGTCACAAATTCCATCATAAGAAGTCATAGTGGGTAATTCATAAATAATGCATTCTTAATTTCTAAAATAGGTTTTTCAACCTATGAAACAAAATTCATAAATTTTAGAAAAAATCATAATGTTCATAGTATAATATACCAATCATATTTGTTGAAAACAAAATCATTTTAATCAAAATATTCATCATTTCGTTATAGTACTATTCTTCATAATTGTTCATCATACTAGATTTCTTCCTAATTGTGAAAGAATGAAAAGTCATAAGTTCATCATAAGTTTAGTAACATCATTTTGATAAGCTCGTAATTATCTTTTGTTTAGGGAGAGATAAAACTCCCGAGCTCGTATCTTTTGTATTCTTTTGGTTAAGCAAATCATAATGTAAACTTTATCATAAGCTTTTAACTAACTTTTCCAAGCATAAAATCTTCATTAAACAAAACAATTTAGGTATATGTTTCTCAACTTTAGGAAAACAGCATATATGCAATATCAAAAATTGAAAAGTTTTATCTTCAATAAACAATTCCATCATAATAAAACTATTTCTCATAAATTCTTCTCCTCTTTCTTAACTTTAGATGAGTTTTTAATATTATTTTCAATCTTCCATATGACTTCTTGTACCCATTTTTCCATCTTCTTGTCATGTTCTAATTGAATTTGAAGATTTTCATCTTCAGATGTTTGTACTATTCTTTTATCAGTTTTATTTTGATCACATTTATTGTCATTTTCTATGACTTTAGGTTCTGTTTTAACCTCATGTATGTCTTTATTTCCATCAATTGATTGTTTATTTTCATCATCTTTTATCCTTACATCTTCGTTTTTCTTAATTTTTTTCAATGTATCTTGATCCTTAGATGTAGTTTGAATATCAATGTTACTCATAGATTTAGGTTTAAAAAAGGTTTGATCATTGTCCAAGCATTCACTTTTAGTCACAATCTTGGTGTTCATAGAATGTAATTGACATACATTACTTTTCTCATTATGACTCTTAGGTTTCCATTGTTTTTGAAGTTTGGTTTTAGGACTAAATTTTTTTTGGTCAAAATAGTCTATCATCCCTCCTCTACCTAAGTTTAATCTCAAAGGTAAGTATGACCTAGTTGGTCACACCAGAAGCATCTTACAGTTCTCTTTGGTCTAGGAACGACTCTTCTATGATCGGGTAGAGGTTTTTGGTCAATAAAATATATAGATCTACTTTGAACTTGTACATGATATTTATCTTTGGATTCATATGTAGCACTTTCTTGTATTTGATTGTTTAACCTTTCAATGTTCTCTTTTAAACTTGCAATGTCATGACCAATAGTTTTGAATGATGAAATTTCTTTTACATGATTTGCTAATGTTTCCATATTTTTATTTAAATTCGATAGTTCATAATGAAGAATTCCTTCTAAATTCCTAAACTCATGATCAAATTGAGTATCTATTGACTTAAGAGTTGCATTAAAATCAGATACTTGTATTCTAATTTTATTCTTAATTTCTTCTTTATTTTTTCTTATATAGATTTAATTGAATTATATGTATGTAAAAACCTTAAACGCCTAATCCTAAAGACCTAGACCTAAAATATATATATGTGTGTATGCATGTGTATATACATGTATATATGTATATGTATTGTGTATGTAAGTATATATGTTATGCATGTGTAAAAACCCTAAAAACTCTAACCATAAAGACTTAGACGTAAAAGATGTATATGTGTGTATGCATGTGTATATATATGTGTATGTATATATATATATATATATATATATATATATATATATATATATATATATATATATATATATATATATATATATATATATATATATATATATATATATATATATATATATATATATATACATATATATGTGTGTGTGTGTGTGTATGTGTATATGTGTATATATATATGTAGTGCATGTGTAAATAGCCTAAAAAACCTAATCCTATTTTTATATATTTGATGTGAAAAAAAACCTTAAAATCCTAGTCTTATATATTTAATTTTAGATTCATATATTTAATTATAGATTCTAATTTTTTTCTTTTCTTTGTTATATATCTAATCTAATTTAAAAAAAAGGCTAAACACCCTAAAACCCTAAACTTATTTTTTATAAATATATGTTTATATTAATCTAAAACTCTATTTTTATCTAATTAATTATATAAATTTAATTTGATAAGAAAACCTTAAAATCCTATCTTTATACACACACACAGAGACACACACACACACACACACACATACATATATATATATATATATATATATATATATATATATATATATATATATATATATATATATATATATATATATATATATATATATATATATATATATATATATATATATATATATATATATATATGTGTGTGTGTGTGTGTATGTATGCATGCATGTATGTATGCATGAATATGTATGTGTATGTATGCATGTGTGTATATGTGTGTGCATATGTATGCATGTGTGTACATGTGTATGCGTATGTATGCATGCATGTGTATATATGTGTGTATGTATGTATGCATATGTATGTGTATGTATGCACGTGTGTATATGTGTGTGCATATGTATGCATGTGTGTACATGTGTGTGTGTATGTATGAGTGTGTCTATGTATGTATGCATCTGTTTACATGAGCATGCGTATGTATGCATGCATGTGTGTATATGTGTGTATGTATGTATGCATATGTATGTGTAAGCATGTGTGTATATGTGTGTGTATGTGTGCATGTGTTTACATGTATGTGTGTATGTATTCATGGGTGTGCATGTGTCTTTGTATGTATGTGTATGTAAGTATGCATGTATGTATGTGTATGTGTGTGTATGTATGCATGTGTGTATATGTGTGTATATGTTCGTGGGTGTGTGTACATGTGGTGTGTATGTATGCGTATGTGTGTGTATGTATGCATGTGTGTGTGTATGTATGCATGCATGTGTGTATGTATGGATGCATATGTATGTGTAGGCATGTGTGTATATGTGTGTGTGTATGTATGCATGTGTGTACATGTGTGTGTGTATGTATGCATGCATGTGTGTATATGTGTGTATGTATGTGTGCATCTGTATGTGTATGCATGTGTGTGTATTTGTATGTGTATGTATGCATGTGTGTACATGTGTGTGTATGTATGCATGCATGTGTGTAAATGTGTGTATGTATGTATATATAGGTATGTGTTTGTGTGTGTATCAGTGTGTGGGTATGTATGCATGTGTGTGTATGTATGCATGTGTGTATATATGTGTGTGTATGTATGCATGTGTGTATATGTGTGTGTATGTATGCAAGCATGTGTGTATATGTGTGTATGTATGCATGTGCTTATGTGTGTGGGTATATGTATTTGTATATATATCTCTCTCTCTCTCTTTATCTCTCTCTCTCTCTCTCTATCTTTCTCTTTATCTAGAGCTGTGTGTGCGCGTGTGTGTGTGCACAAGAAAATGGAGGTTGCAATTCGGTTCGCGCACACAAGTTTGACAGAAGCAAGCACTATTCAATGTAAAAGACATGCAAAATGTTTATTTTTGCTCTCAAGTCCCGGTATGTTTGAAACACACCCTCCGTATATGTGTCAGTATAAGCGTTGCTATGAGCAATGGTAATTTCCAATAAATTACTGATGCTCATACCGATGGTTATACCAATGCGTATACTTAGGACAACAACGATGCCCATATTGATGGTCGAGAAGTATTTTCATGATATGTTTTGAATAGTCATACTGATGCTCAAGTGACAGTCCTTATGCTTAATTACATTTTTTTCAGCGTTTATACTTATGCCAACCATGACAATCAGTATAAGCACCGTCTGTATGTCCCTCATATGTTGTAGTGATGCTCAGTGAGGGGATGATATGTTGAAAGACCATGTGGAATGTTTTCAAACGAGAAGTGTGGTGGAAGATTCAGAAGGGATGATGGATATTCAACTTTAAGGATTATCCCACAGAGTTCTCCATAGAGGGATCCCTCATATGTTGTAGTGATGCTCAGTGAGGGGATGATATGTTGAAAGACCATGTGGAATGTTTTCAAACGAGAAGTGTGGTGGAAGATTCAGAAGGGATGATGGATATTCAACTTTGAGGATTATCCCACAGAGTTCTCCATAGAGGGATCCCTCACTTTTTACGTAAAAGAAATGGAAGCCATAAACATGTCCCCTCATTCATACACTCAAGGATCTTTATAACATAAGGAGGTAACCTATATTTTAATTGAATGCCCCATGAAGGGCATGGCAGGCTAATAAATTCGATTTGAGCCTTCTCGTGTCACTTGTAATTTGTTATTTTGAATCACATTGTAGCAGTTCGTATGAATAAGGATGGGCTGAAACAAAGTTATTATAAGAAAAATTGATTTTTTTGTGGATTGATGGCTTTTCTTTTCCCTTTTTTTCGAAACGGAACCAATATTTTTATAAAGATTAATTTGAACTTTTGAATCATGGATATTGTGAAGCATAACACATTTTTTTTCATCATAAGCTTGGATTATTTGTGGTTTCTATGTTTTCCGCATCCGTAAAATTCATTTTATCTATTTTTCTCAACGTTGATTTTATGATTATTTTGAAGTTTGTGTTTATTTTACATATCTATGATGCTCATGATATAATCAAGCTATCGAGGGGACCAACATAGGCATCTACGTAGGTAATGACTTTTATGTTATTTTTCAAATGTCTATTATTTTGCATATAAATGTGGTTATTTTAGCATAAAACAAGTACTAATTTCTTGATATGGTTGCTTTATGAACTAAAAAACAAAAAGAAAAGAGATTTTTGATTTTACATCATAATGAATCAGGTGAAAATACAATTGTTTACTTCATTGATTAGAGGCCTATACGCAATTGTCTTGTGTGAAGATTTTCATTGATTCCCTCATCCTATTTTAGCCCACTCGCTAATTTGTCATACCCATGGTAGCATCTGAAGAATATAAGAACACATCTCAATGAAGTCAAACAAACACTACAAGGAATACGGGCGCATAGCGATGGTTAATGCGACTTAATTTCATTGCTATAAAACTGCAAAATGCATTGCAATGAGCGTCGAGCATGGACCGTCGATTAAACGATGAGCCAAAGAACATTCTTTCTGACATGTGGCGTGACGAGGTGTGCGACGCTCGCATAGCCTTGCTAACGTGATGTTTTTAAATAGCATCACATAAACGACGCTTTTTGCGTCGCATAAGCAACGCTAAAAAATGTTGCTTATGCGACGCCAATTCCAGTGGTTTTTATGACGTGTTACCATCGCTTACACGACGGTCTGTTGATGGAAAAAAATTAAAAACGTTGGAGGCTCTTCGATCGACATTTTCATGCATCTGATGGAAGATCTCTCCAACGTTCACAATTGCACTGCGCTTACGAGCTGAAACAAGTAGATGCAGAATTGTTGTTTTGCCTAAGCTCTCTCTTATTGTCTCTCTCTGTCTCTATTTCTCTCTTTCTACAGCTTTCTCTCTTTGAATTCTCTCTCTCTCTCTCTCTCTCTCTCTCTCTTCTTTCTCTCTTTATTGCAGGTTATTCAAGAAGCTAACCAAGCAAAAAGTATGGCTAACTATTGTAAGTACAAGTTGTATTCTTTGTATATCATTTGAATTGTGTTATTTTCATTAGATATCATACTCACACTTATTAATATGCACTTATACACTTATACATGATGAAGATGCACTTTCACACATATACACATATACACATGCACATACACACACATATATACACACAAATACATGTGCAAATACACTTAGGCATACACACATATACACATGCATATGCACAAACATGTCTACAACCACATAAAAAGACTTACATGCATGTATTATTGCATATATATATATATATATATATATATATATATATATATATATATATATATATATATATATATATATATATATATATACATACATACATACATATATATATATATATATATATATATATATATATATATATATATATATATATATATATATATATATATATATAGACACACACACACGCACGTACACACATTAACATATACGTAAATACATGTATATGCACATCCACATGCATGCACATTCACATGCATGCACATGGATGCAAATGGAAATGCATCCACATACACATGCATGTTTCATACATATACACATGCATATACATACATTATACACATATATACACATATATACACATATATATGCACATACGTACACACACATATACACATGCACACACACATGCACATACCTATAGATACACATATACATGCACATACACACATATACACAGAGAGTTACACATATATGCACATACATATACACACACATACACATGCACATGCACATACTCATACACACATATAAACTTACACATGCACATGCACATACATACACATACACACACATACACATGCACATACATACATATACACATACATACACATGCACATACATACATATACACACACATACATATACACACACATACATATACACTTACATACACACATATGAATGAATTATATAATTTAAGTATTAAAACACATGCTTAATGTAAACAATAATAACAATCAATAGAATAAAACTCTTCATTACTTAATACCATACACACAATTCAAAACATAACTGAAATGAAAAATATATAGATAAAATATACATATAATCCAATGTATATTTTATCTATGTAAATACATATAATCCAATGTTATAATTAACTAGAATCCTAATCATCATCATCATGATCATCATCCTCATCCTCATCATCATGATCACCCTGTGACGATCGAGATATACATATAGATATATACATATATCTATATACATATATACATATATACATATATAGATATATGTATATTTATATCAATGTAAATACATATAATCCAATGTTATAATTAACTAGAATCCTAATCATCATCATCATGATCATCATCCTCATCCTCATCATCATGATCACCCTGTGACGATCGAGATCGTCCCTCCTGTGTCTGTCTCTCCACCGCATCCATATCTGTCTCTCCATAATATTCTTGTACTACATATAACAAACATAAATAAGTAAAACAATTAAACCATTCATAAAAATAAAATAATTATATAAAATTTAATAATACTCACAAAGGTATCCGGATGATCTCGCATGTACTCGCTCAAACGTCGATATCCAAAATGTGTAGCATACTCGATCTCATGTTTTGTAGGATATCGGCCATAATCCTTTCGCTGCATTGAAACAAATAAAAAAGATTACTTGGTTGCATTTTAACTAAAACAAAAAATATACTCACAATAACACCATTATGGCCCATTTGGCCTAGGTGCGATGTGTGGCCCGACTCCACTCTCTTCTTTACAGCAGCCTGTTTATT
The DNA here is from genome assembly GCA_020310875.1 of Ceratopteris richardii. Lineage (NCBI taxonomy): Eukaryota > Viridiplantae > Streptophyta > Polypodiopsida > Polypodiales > Pteridaceae > Ceratopteris > Ceratopteris richardii. The sequence continues at coordinate 179,362,924 of CM035417.1, read as the reverse complement.
TAAGAAGAAAGAAATACATAAATTAAATGTAAGAAATTACTAAAAGATATGAAAACTATAAATATAAACTATTAATTTGTGTACCTTCTACTGAGGAAAGGACTTCTGAAGACGTAGTTGTCTACGAAAAAACTGCCATGTCTCAGGTGGTATGTTAGGTCGCCTCTTATTTTTTTCCACCATCTCCTGTTAACTTAATCTCAAAACAGAAAAAGATCCAGAATACATACACATATATACACACACATACACATACACACGCCCACATACACATATACATGCAAACATACGCATAAATATATGTATACATATACACATATACATACATATAACATAAACACACATATACATATCCACATATATACGTACACACACATGCATGCATATACACTCATTCATGCATAATACATGCATTTACCCCACAATAATGTGTATTTGTGTATATGTAAATATGTGTGTATGTGTAAATGTGTATATGTGAATATGTGTGTATGTGTAAATATGTATATGTGATTTTTTGTGTATGTAAATAATCAAATTATTAATATCAAATTACATTATTTGTAGATTCTGATCAATTAGATGGAACTCCACCATCTTCTCCTCATCGTGCAACGACTATATATCTAAGTATAGCAAACATTTAATTTTATATATATTTGATGGATACATAACTTATATATTTTATTGTTTCTTATTATGTGCAGATTCTGATTAATCTAAGGGTACTCCACCACCTCCTACCCATGCAACAACTTCACATATGTCCTCCGATAGGAATTATGATGAAGTTTACTATCAAGAGCATATTATATGTTGGTGTAACTCTTGTTATGGCACGTATCAAAGACCATGATTGGAATGTATTGAACATGAGGTAGAGTATGGTATTTTTGAGCGTGCACCATCACCTCGTCAACGTGATAATGCTTGCGTATGTATTTTTTATATAAGTTAATGTCATTATTTTATTTAAAGATCATATACAAAATCAAATTACTATTGATATACAGGAATACTTGCTCGATGATGATGATGATGATAATTTTTCTCATAATGTTAATATACCTCATACACGTCATGGACTTGCTGTTCATCAATTACAAGCAGATGTTTCTAGAAATCATCTACCTCCTCGTTTAGAGACTGAAACGGCTGGAGATTATCCATTGCCAGCTCATGATCGTTCTTTAGTACAAACATATGATAGAAGAAGATATGGAGGATGGAATAGAGGACCACTTCCTTTAGATGGAGAGAAGACTCCAGGAGTAAGAAGGGCACATGCAGATGATACGAGGAAAAGTTAGCCAAGACCAAGAAGATCTGGGATCCAACTTTTGGGGTAATCGCTATATGATTGCTCTATCCAGTATTACTAATGCTGGTGCTGGTCTCTTTATTGTAGAGGATTCGTATGTGCCTTCGAACTCTGAAGTCACTCTTATGTCATTTGGGGAGATTGGCATCAACTTTCACGTTATGTGCAAACCATAAGTACTTATGGAATATGCTTGAACACAACATCCCTTACTAGTAGAAGAATTTTACATGCACAAAATGAAAGATTCTATATTGATGGAAGACCTTACACACATGGAAATATAGCAGGTTTTAATATATAGTAGTCAAGGGTCGCATAATAGTTCAAGGACTAATTGCACATTTGAGGAGCGTGAAAATAGTCATGAATCACCATACATGAGTAGAGATGTATCAAGATACATAGTTGTAAGACCTCATTTATGAGAAGCTTCTATGAAGAGGCTACGCAAAAGTAATCCTGTTGAATATGCAAGGTTGAAAGATCTATATTCAAAAAGATGATAAAGTACAAGATGTGTGTGACAATGATGAAGATGGTGGCATGGCAGATTTTATTGAGGATTGGTATCAAAATGACAGTGAGAGCATTGATATTTCTAGAAATGAGAAATATCTTCGAGAGGAATGTCTAAAGCACGTATGTGAAGGAAGTCGTTTGACACGACTAAGTGCGAGCTTACTTATTCTCAATGTTCAAATTTTTTTTGGATGGAGTAATGTATCTGTTTCGACACTATTAAGGTATAATTTTCAATTTTCGATCTATTTATATATATATATGCATATATATATATATATATATATATATATATATATATATATATATATATATATATATATATATATATATATATATATATATATATATATATATATATATATATATATATATATATATGCATATATAAACATACACATAATATACATGAATGCATACTCACATATAAACATACACACACACAAGTTATGAGAGTAAGGTCAAATTATACATACCTGTATCGAATGAAGATGTTTTGTCTATCTAGCCTTTAGAATTGTAATCCACCCAACCTTTAGAATCTTCTTGACACATATGTTTCTCCGATTTTAGTTGACCTAACACCTGTGCTGCTAATGGTACAAATATTAAATAGCAGTTACCAAGGAGGGTATTAAGCCACATGTAAAATTGGAGGAGCAAATTTATCTTGAAGATTTTGAAAGATGGAAAAATAATTTTAAAGGATGGGCGAACAAAATGTGTCCATTCAATGCAGGTTTTTATTGTAACTTTAGATAAGGTAAGAACAAGAACTTGAATTGAATGGACACTTTTTGTCCGCCCATCTTTTAAAACTATCAATGCATCTTTCAAAATATTCACAAAAAATTTGATCCTCCCATTTTACATATGAGTAAACACCCTCCTTAGTAACTGCTATTTAATATCTGTAAACAGCTTAGCAAGACAGGTAAGAGATTGACTATAAAATGGGAAACTTCCAGATGATTGAATGGTCTAGATATGAAAATTTGCAAACCACAATATACAAAAAACAATTAAAAACGAAATCAAATATACACAGTTACACATGCATACATACAAATACATACATATATACACATTCATACATACACATACATACATACATACATTTGTATACACACATACATATACATATATGCATACGTATATATACATACATATACACCTATAAAACACATATACATACATATATACATATACACATACACATATGTATATGCATGCACATGCATATTCACATCCACATACACATACACATAAGCATACCCATATATAAAATTATATGCTTTTTTGTTTATATATTTGTTTACTTTTTTTAATATATGTGTATATATATTTGTTTACTTTTTTTAATATATGTTTTCTTATGAACTTACAAGTTATTATCTAAAAAGTTTTTACCAAGTCAGAATATTCTTCCTACCTCACATGATGAAATGAAGAAGATAATCAACAATCTAGGTATAGATTATCAATGTATACATGCATGTCCTAACGATTGTATTTTATATAGAGGTGAATATGCAGACTCTTTGACATGTCCCAAATGTCAATCTCCTCGATATAAGGGTGAAGAAGGTAAAATCCCAAAAAAGGTATTGAGACATTTTCCATTGGCTCCATGGATCAGACATATGTTTCAAAGCCCCAAATTATCAAAGCTTTTGACTTGGGGACATGATCATAAAAGTACTAATGGAATAATGAGAATTCCTCATGATAGTGTTTCTTTTTAGCATATTGATTCTACATGGCCCAAATTTGCACAAAATCCACAGAATCTAAAGTTAGGAGTTGCATTAGATGGGGTTAATCCATTCTCCATGAAATCTTGGAAATGGTCAACATGGCGAGTGGTAGTCATAAACTACAATCTTCCGCCATATCTTAGCATTAAAAAAGAACATTTAAAGCTTTCACTTTTAATCCCAGGCAAAATACAAGTTAAAGATATGAATATATATCTTGCTCCTCTCATTGACGATCTCCAAGAGTTATGGAGAGGTATTAATGTCATTGATGTATCGAAAAGCATCAATGAAAGACATATTACGGTTCTTGGTATTGTGGCTTGGACTATTCATGATTTTCCAGGATATGGTGTTTGTTCAGGTATTGATGTAATTTTTTTATTCAATATGCATGTAAATAAATATGATTTAATATAATTATATTTTTATCATTTTCATGATGCAGGAATATCTACTAAGGGTTATAAAGCTTGTCCATATTGTGGTGATTGGTTGAGATCAATCTATAGTAAGAATCTCAACAAAAATATTTATCTTCGACATCAAGGATTCTTGCCTGATGATCATCCATTAAGATCTAAAAGAGAAGCGATACATTTTAATGGAAAGCTTGAAACAGATCAGTGTCCAAAACCTATGATGCCTATGGATTGGTATAAAAAATGGACAGATGGACCTCTCATAGATCCAAAATCATAAATCTTTAGTGATGATTCAGATAATGAGAATGTGAAGAGAGGTAAAGGAAAATTGGCACTCGTAGAGAACATATCAATATGGTATTCTTTGGAGTATTGGAAAGAGTTAGAAGTATGTCATGTTCTTGATCCTATGCATGTATTCAAAAATATTGGTTATTCACTATGGCAGCATCTTCTTGGACTAAAAGATACCATAACATCAAGGAATGATTTCAAAGATCAAAAACCAAAACCAAAGTTATCGCCAATTTTTGATAGACATCGACAAGAGACGACTTATGCACCTACTCCTTGGGTACTTACAACAAAAGAGATACAGACTATCAATAATAGAATTCAATTGATTAAGACTCCTACAGGATATGGAGCATCTTTTCAAAACATGTTTACTATGGATGATAAGAGCTTATGTGGGTTAAAGACCCATGACTGACATAACTCTTTGAAACATATTTTACCTTTGGTTACTGATGGATGTACAATGAAAGGAGTCCGAGATGTGATCTATCGTCTTGGATCACTTATAAGGTAATTATGATACTTTTATATTTAATATGTATGAATATTGGATATCTTTTATTTTTGAATTAACTTCTTTATAATTGTTTTTATGATATGTATAGGTGGATTACATCCAAAGAGATTGAGAAAAACTCGATCCCACAAAAAAAACGTGAATGCGAGGAGCTACTATGTTTGATGGAGAAAGAACTTCCTACTTCATTTTTTGATATTCAGGTTTATTTATTAGTCCATCTTGTAGATGAAATAGAGATTGCAGGTGTTGTCAACACTCGATGGATGTTTTGGGTCGAGCGATTTATGGGAATATTAAAAGGTTATGTGGGACAAAGAGCGAAACCAGAAGGATTTTACGATGGCAAAGTGTTGGATGCTTGAAGAGTGCATGTATTACATTAGTGAGTACCTTGAAAGAGTTCACGAAGAAGCTCCACGTGCATGGACCAAAGAGTCTTCTTAAAAACTAACAGATGATGTATTATCTGGTAAGGGAGCTCCATACTTATTTACATTTCAAGAAAAAAATGTTGTTTCTACTTTTCTAGCATATAATAGAGAATGCATGCAAGCATTCTTTAGCGAGTACGAACAAGAACTTCAAAATCTCCAAAGTAAAAGGCAAAAAACCAAAAGACCTAGATGCTCACCCTTGGTGGCAAGTCATTCATGTGCAACCTAGAGGTAGGTCATTGTTTGAACAATTTATTGTTAGAGAGATCCAAGAAAGTCCTCTTGATGATTCAACATCAAATACTGATACATCAACATCTGAAAGAGAAATTAGAATCATTATATGTGATAATGATAATAATCTTTTTGATGAAGAGGATAATTCTCTACATGCTCATTCTATTGATGAGGAAGAGGAATTACCAGAAATAGATATTAATCCATCAATAGATGATGTGACTCATGAGAACATAGATTTAACAATAGAAGAAATAAAAGAAATCAATAAGGATAATGAAGATGAGACTATATTGATGTCTTACCAAAATGATGGCAATAATGAAAACATATGAGCAGATTAGATAGTAAATTCTACTCTAGTTATTGATCAATAACTTGAAGCTTCTCAATGGATATCAAATAATAGATTTTTTATTAGCTTGAATAACGATGAATCCTACTAGAGAGATGAAATCATGTTCTTTTAAGTTAGAACATGAAGCTCGGGGGTATGCCTAATTATTTTATATATAGCTTTATCTTCGAGGCGCAAATTTTTATCATGTGTGTATGCATATGTGTGTGTATTCATGTGTATTATATTATGTATACATATGTTAGTATGCATATATATGTATTTCATGTATATGTATGTGTGCGCATGTGTGTGATATATTTATACATATGTTAGTATGCATATGTGTATATATGCATATGCATTTATGTAAAATATTCATGTATTCATGTAATATATGAAAGTGTGTGTAATTGTGTACATGTATATATGTATATGTGTCTACGTGTAAATATGTACATGTAAATATGTATGCATGTATATTATATTTATGTGTGCATATAGGCATGTATATGTGATGTGTACATGTATATATGTATATGTTTCTATGTGTAAATGTGTACATGTAAATATGTATGCAGGTATATATATATATATATATATATTTATGTGTGCATTTACGCATGTATGTGTGATGCATAATATATCTACTCCATTTTATATTTATGTATGTGTATCTACATGATGTATATATGTCTTTATATACATTATGATCCTTGTTGATTCGAGTCGCTATATATAGAGGCATAAGGTTGGGAGGAGAGACATCTCTCTAGTAGGACATCGCAGGAATAGATGCAATGTGTACATATACTTCAATCATATGGCTAAAATGTTTTCAAATTAGGGATTTTAAAACCCTAATATCAAAATTAGTTTTTTAAAACATGTGTTGTGTGTGTATATATGCATGTGTATATGTATATATGCATGTAAATATGATTATATGAGTCTATGTGTGTGTACATATGATTATGCATGTGTATGTGTATGTGAGTATGTGTATGTGCATGCTAGTATGTGTATGTGTCTATGTGTATTCATTATATGTGTGTAACTGCACGCATGTGTATGTGTGTGTACAAATGTGCATGTATGTGTGTGTATGTATAAATGTACATGTATGTGTATATGTGTGTAAATGTGCATGTATGATGTATATGTGTGTGTATGCGTGTACTTGTACCTCTAGTCTCACTCTTTTCTCTCTCTCTCTCTCATATACATACATACATACATAAACACACATACTCATATCCACATATATATACATAAAAGCAATGCGTACCGTGCATTATCTCGACCATGAGCCATAAGTGTCCAAATCTCTTTTAGACACCATTCATGCGACCATCCTGACCCAAACTCAAGTGAACTAAGTACGTATTATTTATCCCTCTCATCATGCTCACTACAAAAAAAAAAATGTAAATAAAACATAAGATATTTATTTCAATTTATATGTAGAATTTATACTTACTTCCACGGTAAGTGGACAAGGTGCAGGTAAGAGTCGCATAATGCCCACATTCTTCTCTTGAACTCCAATCCATTCCCTATGTACACAATGTTCCCCTCTGGCTCTATATCGCACTCTAGTCCTAAGGTGCCTATGCATGTCCTCATAGGCAACTTTGCTCTGCTATCATGATCTGGAGGGGGTATAGGTCTCCTGAAAATAGATAGATAAAAATAAATAAAAGTATGTGTTATAGTATCATTTAAAAAGTTTATGAAAAAAAAACATACCTATGAGCAGAAAGCTATCTTCGTGCATGTGGAGCTACAGAAGAGCCCTCCTCTGATCGCTAGGTAAGCATCTGGATCGTATAATCTAGTTCGTCATCAAACATCTTTGAGTAATCATGCGTGATGACCCCTAGAGTATCAAGCGGAACTCTTGCTCTCATAAGACTTTTTATGAGAGTGAGTTTCGCCTTTCTCTCTCTACTAGGATCCATACTACCTAACATGTAAAACAAAATGCGTTAGAAATCAATATATATACGTGTACATATGTATGTGTGTATGCATTAAGTATGTGTATGTATGCATGTGCATTATGTGTGCATATGTGTGTATGCATGTAAGTATGTATGTATGCATATGCATATGCATATGCACTATGTATGCATATGTATGCATGTATGTGTATGTGTGTGTATGTCTCTCTATGTGTGTGTATGCATATATGTGTGTGTATGTGTGTGTGTATGTGTATGTGTGTATGTGTGTGTGTATGTACATATGTATGCATGTGTATGTGTGTGTATGCATCATTATGTGTGTATGTGTCTATGTGCGTATGTGTGCGTGTGTATCTGTGTGTGTATGTGTGTGTGTCTATGTGTATGTGTGTGCGTCTATGAATGTGTATGTGTTTATGCATGTGTATGTGTCTATGTGTGTATGTGTATGCATGTATGTATGCATATGCATGTGCATTATGTATCCATATCTGTGTGTATGTGTGTGTATGCATTATGTATGCATATGTGTGTGTATGCATTAAGTATGTGTATGTATGCATGTATCATGGCATCTCTCTCTCTCTCTCTCTCTCTCTCTCTCTCTCTCTCTCTCTCTCTCTCTCTCTCTCTCTCTCTCTCTCTCTCTCTCTCTCTCTCTCTCTCTCTCTCTCTCTCCCCCGCATCCCCCGCTGTCCCCTCACCTCCCGCCTCTTTTCCCCGCCACCCACGTGTCCCCCACCATCACCACAATGCCCTCCAACCCCACCCTCCCCTCCTCTTTTCCCCACCACCCCCGTGGCCCCCACCATGATGACAACCCCCTCCAACCCCACCCTCCTCTCCTCTTTTCCCCCACCACCCCCGCGGCTCCCACCATGACCACAACCCCCTCCAACCCCACCCTCCCCTCCTCTCTTCCCCCACCACCCCTGCGGCCCCCACCATCACCACAACCCCCTCCAACCCCACCCTCCCCTCCTCTTTTCGCCCACCACCCCCACCGCCCCCACCATCACCACAACCCCCTCCAACCCCACCCTCCCCTACTCTTTTCCCCCACCACCCCCCGACCCCCACCATCACCGAAACCCCCTCCAACCCCACCCTTCCCTCCTCTTTTCCCCATCCACCCCCACAGCCCCCTTCGTCACCACAACCCCCTCCAACCCCACCCTCCCCTCCTCTTTTCGCCCACCACCCCCGCGGCCCCCACCATCACTACAACCCCCTCCAACCCCACCCTCCCCTCCTCTTTTCCCCCACCACCCTCGCAGCCCCCACCATCACCACAACCCCCTCCAACCCCACCCTCCGCTCCTCTTCCCCCCCCCCCCCCCCGCCACCCCCGCGGCCCCCACCATCACCACAACCTCCTCCAACCCCACCCTCCCCTCCTCTCTTCCCCCACCACCCCCGTGGCCCCGCCATCACCACAACCCCCTCCAACCCCACCCTCCCCTCCTCTTTTCCCCCCACCACCCCCGCGGCCCCCACCATCACCACAACCCCCTCCAACCCCACCCTCACCTCCTCTTTTCCCCCACCACCCCCGCGGCCCCCACCACACCATAACCCCTTCCAACCCTAGGCTCCCCTCCTCTTATCCCCCCACCATCCCCCCAGCCCCCACCATCACCACAACCCCGTCCAACCCCACCCTCCCCTCATCTTTTCCCCCACCAGCCCCGCGGCCCCCACCATCACCACAACCCCCTCCAACCCCACCTTCCCCTCCTCTTTTCCCCCACCACCCCCATGGCCCCCACCATCACCACAACCCCCTCCAACCCCACCCTCCCCTCCTCTTTTCCCCCACCACCCCCACGGCCCCCACCATCACCACAACCCCCTCCAACCCCACCCTCCCCTCAACTTTCCTCTGCCACCCCGCCACCCCCCACCATCACCACAACCCCTCCAACCGCACCCTCCCCTCCTCTTTTCCCCCGCCACCCCCATGGCTCCCTCAATCACCACAAACCCCTCCAACCCCACCCTCCCCTTCTCTTTTCCCCCGCGGCCCCCACCATCACCAGAACCAACAATCTCCCACAATTTCCCACGACCTCCGACAAAGTTCTCATGCAGTTTTGGATGGATATTTTGAGGATCCTTTTTCAACCAAACACAACAATGTTATATATCGTTGGAAAGCTGTCGAGGAGTACTTTCCAATGGTGCAATAATATTTTCTGAATTCTTTGATCAATTTCTGACTAACAATGATTTCTCCCACCACTCCACCCACACCTCCCATACCCCCTGCAACCAGCACAACCAACCCCCACAACCTCCACCCACACCTCCTTCACCACCCACCATCTCTCCTATTCAATATGTAAGGGTCACAAGCAACTAAAAAAATTATGTGAAGGATGTGTTTCTCAGGGTTATTCGAATATCACGGGTGGTACAAAATGAGGATCTCAGCTTGCATGCAAAAGTGAGAGTAAAAGTGCAAGTGGTAAAAGTGAAAGTGGAGAAATGATTGTTGGCACCAACCATTCATGATGACTGCCTATTTTTGAGGATCCAATTCAAGATTGGTGGCATATTTGATCTAGCCCTCCAATTTTGGGCAATCAATGAGCACATGGTCGGTGGACGTGAGGAATCGGCAAGGCCCTCTTGGCCTATTGGAGCCTATAAAAGCAATGGACTTGTGCTCATTTGACACATATACATACGTACGTACAAGGGTCCTCTCTTTGCACTTTGGGGCTACAAGCCTACTGTAGGAAGTCACTCTGTGGTGAGGATACAGAGCGTGGGATTCCCAGTGGAGGGCGAATAGCACTATAGTGTGAAGGAAGTGGCTTGGTTTTGTCATTCATTGTGAGTCAGTTGTATTTTCGGTGTTAGTGGTATTTTTGTGCTCTTCCCCTTGGAGCAAGTCTTCACACTTTGTACTGATCAGTACCATCCTGCATTTAGTTGTATTCATTGTACGGATTGGATGAATTTCTTGTATTGATGCTGTTTAGTTTTGGAGTGGCATGTTAGCCCAGAGCATCAACTTTTGAGCATTATTTTTGCCTATATTGTATTCATCTGTGTGAACTAAGGATTGGTTTCGTCCTTTACTATTGCCATTGTCATTGATCTTCTCTTTGAGTGTCTACATTTACTGTACAATTATTGTGATCTGCCTCCTCACTAGGCGAAGTCTTGGAAGTGCATATTTTCTGCTCTTGTTAAAAGTGGATACCCCAGTACCTCCACTACAGTTTGGCATGCATGGTGGGACACTTGCATTTCTGTGAGAGGCCCTGAGGATAGTAAATAGTCCTCTTTTTCAATATTTTTTGCCCTATGGCATTTGCAATAGATACATGACCCATACCCATACATGACCCATACCCATACATGACCCATACCCATACATGACCCATACCCAGGAAATAAGGAGCCTCTTCGTATACGAAGGAGCCTTAACAAGTCAGCTATATCATCGACAAGTGAACCTACCTCCGCTCTACCCTCCTTGAATTTATCTATTGATTTGGGTGTGACACCATTGTCAAAGGAGAAGCATAGAAGAACATTAGACTTCTCCTCATATGCATCAAAAGAAACACCAGTGCAAATGGAGGATCTCTCTCATTTATTCTCGAGACTCAATATCAAGTTCCCTACCTTCAAGGGACAAGCTTATGAGGATGCTGATGATTATGTGAGGAGGTTCATCTCCTTATGCCGTGGACGAGGTCTGCAGAATAGAGAGGATGCAATAGTGGCACTCTTCCCATCCACATTGAAAGGCTTTGCGGACAAATGGTACAATCAATATAAAGATGCCCATTTTGCTACATGAGATGCTCTGAAAACAACATTCTCACACACATTTTGACCTAGTGACTCCTCGGAAAGAGCTCTAGACCACCTCGAGAATCTAAGGCTATGATCAGGTGAATCCTTCCATGAACTTCACACTAGGACAAAAGCACTTGTTGCATGTCTTCCACATGCTCCAGGTGATTTCTTGGTTAAAAAATGGATTGAAAAAGCTCTTCCCAGGTCATCTCAGCAGAAGCTACGTGAGTCTCTTAGATTGGATGCAACCCTCAATGATTTCGTTGCGGCAGCCTCTCGCATTGAAGAAGCTAGGCACCATTTTGAAGGGGATACACAATCAAATTATGCTCCAAAACTAGACCCTATTAGGCAACTCAGGAAAGAACTGGAGGCATTGAGAATGAAACAAAATCAACAGGAAGAGAAGGTCTTGCCACCACTGCGTCGCACTGATGATGAAGTAGCCCAACTTCACCGTGAGTTAGAAGATTTGCGGACCACTCAGGATATAAGAAGGCAGATTTGGTGCACAATATGTAACAACAATGGACATTCCAATGCTAATTGTCCTAACAAGGTAAGCTGTCAATTTTGTGGAAAGGATGGCCATGAAGCTAGAGACTGTTTCTACCTTAAGGGTACACAACAACGAGGTGACTCTCAAGCTTTGGATTCATATTATGCTAGTACTTTAAATGCACCTAATAGAGAGGAGAACAGACCAACGAAGCCCAGATATAATAAGCCTTTGATGTGCTACCATTGTGGTGAATATGGCCATATGCAAAATAGGTGTTCCCTTCCAAAAGATGCACCTCCTTGTCAGCATTGTCTAGAGGCTAAGGATCACTACACCAAAGATTTCCCAAGAAGTCGTCCTGCTCCAATCCACATGATTGTAGTCTCTCCACAAGAAGAAGGTATGACCACTCAGTCTTATGTGGTTTCATCTTCTTCAATGCCCATGATGACTAGAGCCAGGCAAGCAGCAACATCCCGTAAAGAGGAACAAGAGGGACTCCGGGATAAAGAGGAGGAAAAGAAGGTTGGTTGGAAGGACCAAGAAAATATTGATGGAGCTTATGAAAGGATGGCTACTTCACTAAAGGATCAACCAACAAGTCTGCAAGAAGACACACATGAGGTATTATTGAGCAGATCTTGAAAAGTATTCATCACAAGGTTAGTCTGTACGAACTCATAAAGATGGATTCAAAAATAAGAAGTGACCTATTAAAGATTGTACACTCTGCTTACTTGAGCCAACCACCTAGCATAGATGCTTTCATGGTTGATTTTCCCCGTGCACCCCTGGCAGACGACCAAAGCTCAAGGCTATCTGTTCTTATAAAGGATGAAGCTCTCACAGGTGTGATTATAGATGGAGGCTCGGGCATCAATTGGATGCCAGATTTCACAATGAGGAAACTCAATTTGAACCCCACCAAGATGGCACCATTCACAGTTACTCTAGCAGATCAACATCGAGTTGCGCTAGTTGGCATTATTGAAAAGTTACTTATGATAGTACAGGGTTGTCACTTTATTCTAGATTTTGTTGTTATTTCACTTCCACAAGAGACTTCCTACCCTTTACTCCTGGGGAGGCCTTGGTTGAGGCAAGCAAAAGCTTTGCAAGATTGCGGGAAAAACAAACTGTGGATTTCAAGAAGCACCAATAGCCAACTGCAACTACATTTTGGAAGAAGGATTCGACTCAGGGAAAACTACTTGGTATACTGTGGATACTCAGGAAATGCCCTCTCTACCCCACGAAGAAGATACATTATTGAATTGGATGATGGAAAGTGCAGAGTGTTTCACGGTGGAAATCAATGAAATAGAGGAAGAAGTTGTAGATGAAGTAGTTGCAGGAAAAGGCCATGAAGTTCACAAGGGGTTGGAGAATGAGAGTTTGTAGGAGAATACAAACTTTGAAGAGGCAACAAATATAGAAGTATCCGAGATGGAAAGTTATGAGCCTGAGTGCAGAGAAGATCTTCCTTTTTCAGATATACCTCAGGGATGGACCAGAGAACATATTGCAGAATATAAGCTAAAGTCCACTCCCGCATACAGTGGAGATGATTTCTCAAACAAGACTAGTCCTGAAACACTGGTTCAAGAAGTAAATCTAGGGGATGAAGAGAACCCTCAAGTAGTCCACTTAGCCTCCTCAATATGGCATTATCCACCTTTACTACAGAAGGTAACTTCTTTACTTTTTGCTTACAAAAATTTCTTCGCATGGTCCTGCAAAGATCTAACAGGGATACCAGAGGAGCTTGGATTACACCGGATACCCTTAGTTGAGGGAGCTGTGCTTGCAAGAAGTAGGTCGTATCGACTCAATCCAAAGTATGCAGAGGCGGTAAAGCTGGAAATTACAAGACTAGAAGAAGCAGGTATAAGGTGAGAGTCCATTTCGCTTAGTATATGGAAAAGAGGCATTAGCACCATTTGAATTTATCATCAAAAAAGAAATGGGAGCCAAAACCATTGGAATTGAACCTCCCATTAGAGGACTGGTGGCATTAGAAGAATAGAGAGAAGGAGCAATGCAAAAACTTCAGGTAACACAAGAAGACCGCAAGAGACTGCATGACATGTATCTTAGGGCCAATGAAGTACAGGAAGGATCCTTAGTTTTGGTGCATCAGATCCCAATAGTTTCAAACAAATTGGCACCCAAATGGATATGAACTTACAAGGTGGTAAAGGTATTACCTCATGGAGCAGTACATATGGAGGATTTGCAGGGTAAGAGGATACCCCTAGTCAATATCTCCAGGGTAAAGAAGTACCTGAATTAAGTTAACTTGGAAGCATTTCATTCATTGTACCTACCCTATTTCATTCAGTGATTGCTGCTTATCTATAAAAATAAAAATAAAAAAAAAGAAGAGGAAAAAAAACGGTCAATATCTCCAGGGTAAAGAACTATCTCAATTAAGTCAAGGAGTAAGAAATTCATTCACTATCATGTTTTCAGCTTGGGGAATTGCACCGGGACGATGCACAGACTTGATGTGGGGGTCTGTATCACAACATTTCCCTCTCTCTCTCTCTCTCTCTTTCTCTCTCTCTCTCTCTCTATCTCTCTCTCTCTCTCTCTGCCTCTCTCTCTCCCTGCATACCACGCAGTCCCCTTACCTCACGTCCTCTTTTCCCCGCCACCCCCGTGTCCCCCACCATCACCACAACCCCCTCCAACCCCACCCTCCCCTCCTCTTTTTCCCCACCACCCCCACGGCCCCCACCATCACCACAACCCCCTCCAACCCCAACCTCCCCTCCTCTTTTCTCCCACCACCCCTGCAGCCCCCACCATCACCACAACCCCCTCCAACCCCACCCTTCCCTCCTCTTTTCACCCACCACCCCCGCGGCCCCACCATCACCATAACCCCCTCCAACCCCACCCTCCCCTCCTCTTTTCCCCCACCACCCCCGTGACCCCCACCATCACCACAACCCCCTCCAACCCCACCTTCCCCTCCTCTTTTCCCCCACCACCCCCACGGCCCCCACCATCACCACAACCCCCTCCAACCCCATGGTGCCCTCCTCTTTTCCCTCACCACCCCCACGGCCCCCACCATCACCACAACCCTCTACAACCCCACCGTCCCCTCCTCTTTTCCCCCACCACCCCGTGGCCCCCACCATCACCACAACCCCCTCCAACCTCGTCCTCCCCTACTCTTTTCCCCTACCATTCCCGCGGCCCCCACCATCACCACAACCCCCTCCAACCCCAGCCTCCCCTCTTCTTTTCCCCCACCACCCCCGCGGCCCCAACCACCACCACAACCCCCTCCAACCCCACCCTCCCCTCCTCTTTTCCCCCACCAACCCCGTGGCCCCCACCATCACCACAACCCCCTCCAACCCCACCCTCCCCTCCTCTTTTCCCCCACCATGCCGGCGGCCCCCACCATCACCACAACCCCCTCCAACCCCACCCTCCCCTCCTGTTTTCCCCCACCACCCCCGCGGCCCCCACCATCACCAGAGCCCCCTCCAACCCCACCCTCCCCTCCTCTTTTCCCCCGCCACCCGCGCGGCCCCCACCATCACCACAACCCCCTCCAACCCCACCCTCCCCTCCTCTATTTCCCCGCCACCCGCGCGGCCCCCACCATCACCACAACCCCCTCCAACCCCACCCTACCTTCATCTTTTCCCCTGCCACCCCCAAGGCCCCCACCAACAATGATTTCTCCCACCACTCCACCCACATCTCCCATACCCCCTGCAAACTGCACAACCAACCCCCACAACCTCCACCCACACCTCCCTCACCACCCACCATCTCTCCTACTCAATATGTAAGGGTCACAAGCCACTACAAAAATTATGTGAAGGATGTGTTTCTCAGGGTCATTCGAATATCACGGGCTCCACAAAATGAGGATCTCAGCTTGCATGCAAAAGTGATAGTAAAAGTGCAAGTGGTAAAAGTGAAAGTGGAGAAATGACTATTGCCGCCAACCATTCATGATAGCTACCTACTTTTTAGGATCCAATTCAAGATTGTGGCATATTTGATCTAGCCCTCCAATTTTGGGCAATCAATCGGCACATGATCAGTGGACGTGAGGAATCGGCAAGGCCCTCTTGGCGTATTGGAGCCTATAAAAGCAATGGACTTGTGTTCATTTGAGACACATATACATACGTATGTATAGGGGTCCTCTCTTTGCACTCTCTAGCTACAAGCCTACTGTAGGAAGTCACTCTGTGGTGAGGATATAGAGCGTGGGCTTCCCAGTGGAGGGCTAATAGCACTATAGTGTGAAGGAAGTGGCTTGGTTTTGTCATTCATTGTGAGTCAGGGGTATTTTTGGTGTTAGTGGTATTTTCGTGCTCTTCCACTTGGAGCAGTTCTTCACACTTGTACTGATCAGTACCTGTCTTCATCTAGCTGTATTCATTGTACGGATTGGATGAATTTCTTGTATTGATGTTGCTCAGTTCTGGAGTGGCATGTTAGCCCAGAGCATCAACTTTTGAGCATTATTTTTGCCTATATTGTATTCAACTGTGTGAACTAAGGAGTGGTTTTGTCCTTTACTATTGCCATTGTCATTGATCTTCTCTCTGAGTGTCTACATTTTCTGTACAATTATTGTGATCTGCCTGCTCACAGAAATGTTAAAGGGTATAATTGCCTAAGGAGGACCTCCCTTGAGTAGGCGAAGTACTGGAAGTGCATATTTTCTGCTCTTGTTAAAAGTGGATACCCCAATACCTCCTCTACAATGCATGTGCATTATGTATGCATACGTGTGTGTATGCATGTAAGTATGTATGTATACATATGCATATGCATTACGTATGCATATGTATGCATGTATGTGTATGTGTGTGTATGTTTCTCTATGTGTGTGTATGCATATATGTGTGTGCATGTGTGTGTATGTATGTGCGTCTATGTGTGTATGTGTGTGCGTATATGTGTGTGTGTACGTGTGTATGCATGTGTATGTGTGTGTATGCATCATTATGTGTGTATGTGTGTATGTGTGTATGTGTGTATGTGTGTATGTGTGTATGTGTGTATGTGTGTGTGTATATGTTTGTGTGCGTGTCTATGTGTATGTGTGTGCGTCTATGAGTGTGTATGTGTTTATGTGTGTGTATGTGTCTATGTGTGTGTATGTGTCTATGTGTGTGTATGTGTCTATGTGTGTATGTGTATGCATGTATGTATGCATATGCATGTGCATTATGTATGCATATGTGTGTGTATGCATTATGTATGGATTATGTATGCATATGTGTGTAGATGCATTAAGTATGTGTATGTATGCATGTGCATTATGTATGCATATGTGTGTGCATGCATGTAAGTATGTATGTTGCATTTTTTTCAATTCGAGGGCGTCGCTACACCCACATATTTCTTGTAGTGAAAAAGCCTTTAAGAAATGTAATAAAATGGAAGTTATGGATGTAAAGGCTTGCAGATTTGTAAAGATTGTGAAGCTTTTACTTAATATTGTGTACTATTTGTGTTTGATCTAATGCTTATTGTATAGTATCTGTATTGCAATATCATTGTATAAATGAATATTGCTAATTATTTCTATTTGGTATGTGTGTAGGTTAATGTGTATACATATTGTATGAGTTGAGTGCAAGTAGGTTCTATAATATGTGCATGATTGGTTTCTTCTATGCTTTGGGCAATTCATAATGTGAATAAGTGACTATGATTATGTGTTTTCTATATTTGTGTATTGCAATCACATGTTATGTGTGTGTGTTCTTCGTATGAGTTAGCTTATGTGCCTAAGTTTGTTAATCTTTGTGTGGTTTTGTATAGAAACATGTAAATTTGTATATATGTGCGTTCAAAATGAAAACCATAGAACATACATGACTATTATAGTTTAAGTATATTGTCTTTGGACGTCTAAAGATAATATACATAACTATTCTAGTTTAACTATTATTGTGTAACTGTGTTGTCTATATTTATGTGTGTTCTTTGTATGAGTGAGCTTATGTGCCTAAGTTTGTAAATATTTGCGTGTTTTTGTATAAAAAATATGAAAAAACGTTTATATGTGCGTTAAAAATGAGAACCATAGAACATACATGGCTATTCTAGTTTGTCTATATTTTCTTTAGACGTATGCGCGTCTGTATGTGTACGTATGTATGTACATACGTGTGTTTGTATGTATATGGATAGTTAAACTAGTTTATAAAAATATTAACATAAATACTATAACAATATTCCAAAAACCAACAATTATACTAATCAATAATAAATAATGTTCGAGTACATTGGAATATTAATATAATATAATAAGAATAGAAAGTCCGGTATTAATTTCTTGAGAAACATTCTGTAAACATTAAATGTCAGTAGCGTAACAATAAATACTTAAAAATATAACAAATTAATGATCAAATGATTGTTAAACCGGAAAGGGTCTGCGAAAAATTTCTCTCAACTAGTGACTCCAACAAAAGGGGAATCCCCAAAATTAACTGGACTACTTGCATTAGCCAAAAAGATCAAGTTTGTTTGGGCATTCTCGACATCAAAGGCATGGCCATTAAGCTTTCACAAAATGGATAATTATGTGACGGAGCAATAGTGAAGTCTCTTGGGACAAGCTTATTTTTAGGAATAGTAACGATCTTAAGCTAATGGGCCTCCGTGGTTTCTGCTCCAGGCTCAGACCTGGTTTGCTTGTTGCAGAAGAGTTGAAACAAGGTCACACAATTTGTTCAGATAAGTGATGATTGGCTGTGGGCATCGGGTATTACATAGAATGATTCGATGTGTTTCCCTTTCAAGGGTATCAGAGGTGTGGAGACATGTAAGGACGTCATCATCATGTACATGAAGAAGGGAATATGTTGTCTAATATGTGAATGGATGATGGCTAGGTTTTCCAAATATCTGAGTCAAAATAATGGGGTTATGAGAAAGCCATTTTTCTTAGAGTAGTGTGCCTGTGTATTTGATGATAGGAAACATTAACTTGTAATTGACTTTCTCATTTGAAACGTCTAGCGTACAAATAAAAATTCCCTTTCTGTATAACAAATCTGTGGAAATGATTCTTGTCTAAGATAATCGATTACTTGTCTGCCGAGATGCCTAAGAAAACGTACTCGAACTTAGCAAAAAGTGTCCTAGTGTATCAAATTTCTGTCTCTGCAAGAAGAAAAAAATCAAGATTAATCTCATAAGATTATGAATCTAGTGTTCATTATTTTTTGTTGGAAAGTTTGGAAATTTTTTCTCTCCCTTTCAAAACATACCTCCTTTCGTAAACAATCTCGAATATATTCAAAATCCTCTCCATTCCCATGTATCGATTTCACCGTGTTCGATTGTAAACACCTTGATTCGTAGCCATTGTTTACAACAGACAGACTTCAACGGTTGTACAGTTGGTGGAGACGTCACTGTTCTAGTAAAAGAAAGGAAGTATCATATCTCCTCATTGCCTTTAGAATTGTTTTCAGATTATCTAAATAAGGCTTTATACTAATTTATTCGACGATGATTTCACCTTTCCTGTGAAACTATGTTCCGCTCACATTATGAGAAACATAGTGACGAGTTCTTACGCCTGCACTGTTTTAAGTAGAACAAAGTGACCGTGGCTCTCCTGGATCTCAGTTTTGTGATACCGTACAACTAAGTTGTATATATTCCGCCTTCATTATTGAGTTTGAAGATTTAAGGACTTCCCTATATGCGAGCTTACTTCCTGTCCGTGTGTGTGTGTGTATCTGTTTGTGAATTAAATTAGAACTACACGACATGAAACTGTAGAGATTTTAAAAATGTTCTACATAGATACCATCTTCATTATCTATTCGTATGAGATTCCCATTTGTTCGCTTTGTTAGAATTTAGTATTTTCGTATTATTTCCTTATACTTAAGAGACTGCGTATCATCTTCATTGATAGAGCATTGCTCCTTATACCTGAAGTATTGCATCTATCCTTATGGGTACAGTAGATGTTTTCTTATCATTTCCTTATACCTAGAATATTGTTCTCAATATGTATTGTAAGAGTATCCGATTTCTTGATCAATAATCCCTCCATCTGAAATAAACTTCCATTTGATTTTGTTCTAATACAGAGTGTTTAATTTGCATGAATATGGACGAACATGTCAAGCAACATGGATGGGATATACCTCAATTATGCTTTTGTCCTATCATGCAAATAGAAGATTTGTTCAAGTTGAAGATATTACATCACGCATTAAGAAACCTTTATATTAGGTAAAGAAAAACCTCGTATACAGCCTCAGTAAGAGCCTATGCATTTTTCTCTGTCTTATTAACATCGAAGAAAAGAAATCCATTTGAGAAGAACGTAATAAGACCATGCTCGGTGCCATGATAATGAAGCTATGTGAGAAGGAAATCATATGCCATGTCCGACAGGATAGTTTGCTCATGTCCGGTGCCATGATAATGACGCTTATGTGATTCTTGGTATCGTCACCTAACGTCGCTGATGTGAATGAAGAAATTAAAATATCTCTCTCTCTCTCTCTCTCTCTCTCTCTCTCTCTCAAACACACACACACACGCAGAGGCACTCAGAGCTTATATCATCTGAACGTAAAGCTCTATGCTTAGGCAGTTCATCTGAGAAGAGAATCGATATACAATGCGTACGCGCAAACAGTTATTGTCTGGAGCTATAAGACAACCGTGGGCCGTGGCCCGTGGCCCGTGAATACAATCAGCTGATATAGGCAGTTTCTGGTATGACGTGGAAACCTTCTCTCTCTCTCTCTCTCTCTCTCTCTCTCTCTCTCTCTCTCTCTCTCTCTCTCTCACGTGATAGTTAAGCACATCCGATTGCGATCCACGAGTACCTGCAGGCAAAGATGTAACATGCATATGGATGGATATAACCATTGCGGGCACTCACAGGTATTCTTTTAACGTAATTTGGGAGTATCTGTGTTGCCCTTGTGGAAGCGAGGAGATACTCTCATGAAAGGGATTGATGAATCTAATCTGCTGGAGCTGCCTACTTTCTGTTGATTCTCTGCCCCACTCACATTTCCAAAACTCAAAGGAATGTTCTACATTCAAGTTGCACAGCTTGATACGATTCCTATAAGATCTCGTTGAGCAACAGCAACCATGCAGCTGATCCTGCCGGCAATGTTCTATTCGTCCAAACACATGCCACATGTTATGTTGCCCAACCCTAAATATCAATATAACTGAGGACGCACGGAAAATGGAATTTTGTTCTGATTCGATTCTTTCTGCATTGGAAAGAGAACACCGGATAATGGACATATTTACCTACCTACCAAGGCGCTCTATCACAACTGGTCGTGTGGGTCGCTTCTAAAGGTGTGTCGAGATGATTAGCCGTGCAAGCGATGGCGGGCATGCAACATGAACGCTTGCAAGATGCTCTTCTGTGTCTCATCGGCTCATATGACCAGATCATTGCAGAAGTGATGCTCTTTTATTGAGGGGGTTCGCTGGAGTACCGCCGAGCCTTGTGAACCCACATCAGAATCATCGTGAGATGCATCGCATCAAGTCCACCAACAATGCTGAAAATATCGTTGAATGGTTTATAATGTTAAAATAACTTAGCACGTGGATGTCCTCTACCTCTTATGCTTTGGCACATGCTATTATAGCTTACCACATGGATATCCTAGCGTTATCGCACATATAATGTATTCTTTTCTGCAGACAATCACTCTCCATAGAAGACGTCAAACTAATGCATGATCGCATAAAAAAGAAACATTGAGTTATGATCATCAAGAAAAGACATCATTCTAAACTGGCGGGTCTACGAAACGCCTGCGAAATGGCGGGACTGTGAAGCGGTTACAACGATACTTTATGCCGAGTTGGAAACATGATAAGCAACAGGTCATGTTTACTACTACTTTCAAGATGTGTCGGCGCTCTAGAAATGTTGGACTTATCTTGAAAGTAGTATTAAACATGACGTGATGCTTACCATGTTCACATGGAACCTTAAAGTAGTGAAAAATCATATACAGGTCATCTTTACTACTAGTTTCAAGTAACGGTAAGCGTTAGAGTTCCAATTGAATAATAAATAAAACTCCATTCTTCTATTGGAACCAAATCTGTCATACTTGTGACCAAAATATTGGACCAAAATGGAGTTATGACATCAATTCAGAGAAAAAGGTTTTTCATTACCTAGTTCTAACTCATCACTTAACGATTGTTAGAAAGTGGACATAGAATGTCCATCATAGCATGGCATGCACAGGAATCGAAAATGTGACCATATGATGAATTTAAATTCATGAATACGAAGTATTTATAAGTGTGAACTTCATGCGCTCTCTAAATAGAACTTCAATCTTAGGACCTTGTGCATGCGAATAATCCTCTAGGAAGAAAGTCTATGTTTTTGGCATCTATTATGCACATTAGTGAATGGCATCATATACACGTGTTGTGGGAGAGGAGATAGAAAAAGTTAATTAAGATTGGGAAATGACTTTGGATGCGAAGTCTAACGCGTAAAATGTTAATGGTATATTGATATCATGTGTCTCCATAACCATTATCCTTTTATGCTTTTTATCTATTGGCTTCATTCAAAAGCCAAAAAAAAAGTAATATGGATAGAAAACCTTTAGCTTTTAGTACTCCTATGGACTCTAAAGTTCCATAAAGCCTTAAATCTTAGTTAAAACAATGTTTTTCCTCTTATGAACGCATGAATGGTAGTAATAAGAACTTGGATTGAAAGAAATCCAAATAAAAATCTAAAGAATACACAACACATGAACCTTCCTTAGGTAGCACTTGATTAGGAGTTCCAAATACCAAGTATAAGAAAGAACAAGAGTCTAGATATTCATATTTTGAACAAGAATTGAACATATCAATGTTCAAACAAGAAGTTGAAAAGATTGTGTGAAGGAGAGGACCTTGATTCAAGGTCTATTCAAAACAATGGAATACCAATGGGGAAGGAAATATCATAAAGTGACATGTAGAGGTAGCAGGTGATTGAACCATGTCATATTTATGACAAACTCATTTCCTTGCCAATAATGTTCTCCCTTTCTGAAAAAAAAAGTATGATCCATTCTAAGCTTCAAAAGAGAGAACCTTTAAGAATAAAGAGTTGTTAATCCCTAAGGCATGTTTGGAGAAGCTTTTTTACTCACTAATGCAGATCTGGAGAACAAGAAAACTACAACCAATGGAGGATATGCCCTATGACCAAGAAAAATTTACTATCACTCAAATTGTCTAGAAATTCTTTGATCGGAGGAATTCCGGTTGAGCTTTCAAATTGTACTGCCTTACAGGTTCTATATCTGAATGGGAACATCCTAAACGGCATTGTTCCCTCATCGCTGGGTTTGCTAAGGAAAATGAAAGCTTGAATTCGATGATATTTGATGAATTCTTCAATAAGCCTGGAAGAAGAAAATATTGAGCATAAATAAATCTTTGAGTTCTTTCATACTTAGGAACTTAGATGAGAAAGAGTGATGATGAAAACTCTTTAAGGGTGGAAGAAAGATATTATTGACATGATATTTTGGTGGTACTTCTAAGTGATTGCTAATTTTCTTCGCTCTTATATAAAGGTTATGGAATACTTCTAACATCAAGTACCTTGTGTTTAAGAATTAAACTCATAAAAACTAAGTACTAGATAATGCAAGGATTGATTTCATAAAGGAATTACCATTTTGTAATGAAGAAAGTATAAGATAATCAATGTTACAAAGCATACCCATAGTAAGGCACTTGTTAATGGATAAGATGACTCCAAAAGATTGATTTTGTTTGAATATTAAGCATGAATCTTGCTCAAGTCAAAGGGACAACATAAAGTAGTTAGTACCTCAAAGTATAATAAGTAGAGGCTCTCAAAACATATATAGGATGTTGAAAATAAGCAACACATAACATATGAAGGTACACTACAAGATATCAAGGTTATACCGAGGCTTCTATCGAGGAAATTGAAAGGGTTCGTTTTCGGCCCGATGTGAGTGTATAAGTCGGTATAGGCATCGGTAGCAAAGCGCCGGTATAGCCATCGGTATGGGTGTCGGTATAAGCATCATAAAAGCATTGATATTACCGATACTTATACTGACGTCCATACCGCTGACCCGGTAGCCTACCAACATGTATGTCAGTGCATATACTGATGTTTGTTTGAA
This sequence comes from Ceratopteris richardii, assembly GCA_020310875.1. Classification (NCBI taxonomy): domain Eukaryota; kingdom Viridiplantae; phylum Streptophyta; class Polypodiopsida; order Polypodiales; family Pteridaceae; genus Ceratopteris; species Ceratopteris richardii. The sequence goes on along the minus strand of CM035417.1, from coordinate 179,338,601 downwards.
ATATCGACATATATATCGACGACCATATCTACAGAACTTTTTTTGGGTAGAGAGTGTTGTCTCTTGTTGTAGCAACATTACCATGATGTTGTGTTGCAAAAGACAATACAGTCTGCCCAAAGAAAACAGAGTACATATGATGTGTACTCTAATGGCAACGAAAACATGATTTTATATAGCAAAATCCTGTGAGGCACAAAAGAGATGAGCAAAATGAACCATGAATCATGTACAAAAAAGTTGTATATTCCATAAATGAAGCATGTACAAGAGTGTCACAAAGCACTTCCATGTAGGAACCGAATACAAAATTTGGCAAAGCACTTCCATATAGGAACCCAATACAAAGTTATGGTGCACCATTGCCACATATGTGTGTAATACAAAGTTATGGAAAAACACTACCATACATATGCTCAAGGTAATCAAAAACTTTACACCTACAATCCTACAAGAAAGAATATGCATTAAATGAGACAAATTGACATGATATTTATAAAGAAAAACTAAAAATACGAAACCAGGCTATAAGTTTACCTCATCGTAGATTTTCCCATGAAATGATTGCACCACATTCCTCTAAGTCCTGCAAGAGTGCAGCCAATCCATGATGATATACATTAGCTTCTTCGGTCATTACTCTAGTCAGCTCTAAATTGTTTATGGATTTTTCGCTTCATTTTCTATCCCTTTCTTTAAGAACTTGGCGTAAGCTAATAAAGATTTCTAATATTTCCTAAAATCTCATTTCTTCTCCCTTGCTAATCAATGCGAAATTTATTGAAGTGAAACTTTTTTTCTCTCTCTCTCTCTCTATCTCTATACAAAGTTTAGGCATTCAATTAGCTTCTCTTGGTAGCATTCCTTCTCTAAGCGTGTGTGAGAAGGGCCATTCTTGCTTCATGTCCCATTGAAGATGCTTTGGTTTTCAACCCATCAATAAACATGTATGTATGTATGTATGTATGTATGTATGTGTGTATGGATTTATGTATGTATGTGTGTATGGATATATATATATATATATATGTGTGTGTGTGTGTGTTTATATATATATATATATATATAATATATATATATATATATATATATATATATATATATATATATATATATATATATATATATATATATATATATATATATATATATATATATATATATATATATATATATATATACATATATATATGTGTGTGTGTGTGTTTATGTGTATAAAGAGAGAGACATACATACATGCGTACATAGATGTATACTTTCATGCATACATATATACATACATACATACATACATACATACATACATACATACATACATACATATATACATACATACATACATACATACATACATAAATACGTACATACATATATACATACATACATACATACATACATACATACATACATACATACATACATACATACATACATACATACATACATACATACATACGTACATACATACATACATGCATACATACATACATGCATGCAGACATACATACATGCATGCATACATACATAAATACATGCATGCATGCATACATACATAAATATGTAGATATATACATATATTGATTACCATCCATACTTTTTCATTACATAGATTACTAATCTAGACTAGCTCGAAATGAGAAACCATGTTTACACTCAATAAAACTAGAAAAGAAAACTATAAAGATTTTGGAGTCGAAATCAAGGAGTGTTTTTTGGTCTAGAAGCATCCTAGGTGCATATTTGGATCCTAAATCTTATAGATAAACAATTTCAACCTATTTTATGTACACATTTTGTTAAAAATCCTCGTAATTACCAAATTGCTCCCCAACCATCTACTAATAGAAACTTTATCATGATCTTTATGTAGAATTTTGGTTTTATTACACACAAGAAAGACAACATATGAATGTGTAGTCATCAAAATGGGGGCTGAGAAAGTACAAGTAACAAACATAGAATGATCTGGAGTACACATTGGTCATGTAGTAGCACCATCCTCAACCATTAGTTTATGATGGATCAGGTAGATTGGGGTTACATGTCCATCTTTGATTTTCATTTGTTGTACCAAAATTTCTTTATTGAACATTTCAACAATACTTTCTTCTATAGATCAATATTCCAACACCGAAACCTTGTACACAATCCATATAGACATATAACTGTGCTTTTTTTATGTATTCTATGCAAGCATGAAATACACCATTTGTCACGATGTCTATTAAACTTCAATATCATATTTAAGTTCTATAATCATCTACGTTAATAGACCTAGATTTACTAGAATTATCCTAACTATGTACCTGAGAAGAGCCAAAGCATGAACTTTATATTGTTGGAAGGAATTTCCATTGTTGTTTGCTTTCTAATTATATATGTATCATTGAAACCCTACAAACTACCAAAGTGTCATGTTGTCCTAGAAAGATGAGACTTTGAATATGATGCTAAGATTTCTTAGCATTTATATACGCAATAATTTAAATTGGAAAGTAAGATTTATATTCATAGGTGCACCAATGGTATCTTAGTGCATCATCTAACAACGTTAAAAGGATATTTATAATGTGATATGAAAACGCCATCTCCTCTTTGCCAAAATTCAATTCCAAAAAAATTAGTAAACTTACTACTCAACAGTCCAACAACATAGAGAAATTATAGTACATCTTTTTTTTGCATAGAAAGATATGACTTTTAACAAGATGCCTATTCTTCTTAGCATCCACGTTATTTTTGTGAGGGTAATGCTCTGTTCCCTTGTTCCCCAAGCCATCCCTCTTTCTAAGAAAAAGAGACAAGAACAACTTGAAGTCGATTAAAAAGAAACAAAGTACATCATGTCGAATAAAGTAACTTGCCTTCTTTTTCTTGACTTTTCCCTTTTTCTGCTCTTTCACTGCCTTGTGATTGTTCCTAGGACTCATGAGCCTTTTTCATCTTCGCAACGATTATCCTTTTCAACATGAAGATTATTTAGTCTACGTAATTGTTTCTTTTCTGTATAAATCATATTCAATATGTCCGTCATAAAAATAACTACTAGTCTTAAATATGTCAATCATAAAAGTATCTTTATGAACCATAGCTGTAGATAATTATGAACCATTTTAGTAGCTATCGATATGCTCTCTTCTAAAATAAGAATGACCTTTTAGTGCCGAAAATGCCATGCTTTGGAAGTTCAAGGATAATAATCAACGTACTATGCGTTGCTTTAGAAAGTTTACAGAATGACATATGATACTAAAGTTTGTTTTGTTTATGAAAAATTAAGACTGCTAATCTACATACGTTTTTAGACTTTCATGGTGTAACATCAAAGTTTCCTTTCTATGCAGCTATTGCTCTAATCAAGCTTTCCTGTACTAGGGCTGTTTTCATAGAAGAGCATCAAACGCAAGAGACAAAGCTGAGCTCCATCAAAATAGGTTCTTTTTTTTGGTCCTTGTATTCGAGACGGTCGTCAATAAACACATTTTTCCCATACGGCTTCTCTATTGCGCTTATTAAGATAAACAATTCAAGAAATTTCCTCAGGTATTATCCTGTAAATTCCGCTTATACCTCGCAAGATCATGGGTGATAAACCTCACTTCGAGGCTGCTAACAATACCAGTAATATCCACATTTCAAAGGTAGCTCGACTGGTTTTCTAAGCGCTGAAGAAGTTCAGAGGTATTGTTGACATCATCGTTGTCAAAGTCAATCACAAATGGGAAGTTAATTGTACTAGAGGGAAGTGGAAATAGAGATTCGTGTGTGCATGGTAATTCCCCAAGTGTATCAAACACTGTGTCTTCCTGTGGCTGATGCTCCAGCTAAGCAATGGAACAAAGGCTCTGATGATGCTTGTGCAAAATGTGAAAAGTGGGTACATGAAGCACCTTTCTTTTTCTCTATCAAGAAGCCAAACAACTGCTCTCTTCACCCTGGTCGTTGGTCTATAAAGGAAGCCATGATAGGTGAATATCAACAGGATAGGTGAATATCAACTAAAGAACAATCACTTTATGGTTGATATTGATTAGCAGGAATAATGTCCTATTTAACAAAGGAAAGATACAATTTTTTTTTTAAATAGAAGGAAGTTCGGCCTTAGCCTAATCTCTCAGACCTTAATTAAAATAAAGAAAAAAAGTTACAAGTGAATGGGACTAGTGCCCATGGGACCCCCAAAATCCCACATAGTAGGGAAGGAGTATGGGAACTTAGAGGGCATTACAAATGAGGTGGATAAATTTATCATCACCCTCATGTGGGACCCATTTGGGTTTCAACTTGTTATTTTCGAGGAGATAAATACAGTGATGTCTAAACGATGGAGATCTCTTATCTCGGGAGATTCTTTTACCTAGGAGAAACAAGGATTTCTCGATCGACCATTCCTTAGGAGTTTGGCCAAAATTGACAGCACATCGCTCCCTCCAAATCTTCCAGAGAGTCTCACCTCTGATGGCATTCCATAGCCTCGATGAGTAGCCGACCGCCTCACCCAACATCACCTCTTGCCAATTGATTTGGTTCGTGAGTCTCAATACTCGGGTCACGTGATGCCAGATAACACGGGACTTGGGACAGTCGAAGAACACGTGAACTAAATCTTCGATGCACCGATGGCAACGCTTGCACCATGGCGGCACACCAAAGATTTTGTTAGCCCTTGCATTGGACCAGATACCTTTACGCAAGATCTGCCACATGAGAACAGACTTTTTGACCTCAATTAGGGGGTGCCAAATAGACATGAATTTTAGTGCCCACCGAAGTTTGGTCCAAGAGAGGCACCATCTCTTGTTAAGAGTGTGGTGAACATCTAAATCCTTGGGGGTTCTGGATAGCTTCTAACCATTGCTCCATTTGAGGCCCTCCAGGCAAGGAAGATCTTGACCGCAGAGAAGACGGGTAGTTGAGCGGTTCCATGCTAAACACCTGCTTTGAAGAAGAGTCCATTCCTCAAAGGTAATTCTAAGTCTCGGATCCAATTCTTCGAGCCTAATCCAGTGGTTGGTCTCTTGTTTCCAGAGTTGTTTCCAGTGTTTGAACCCCTTGTTCCATATCCACTTTGTAGTTTGGAGGTTCCAAGGCTCAACCCCCCTAATGCCGCTGATCAGGAACCAAATAGAGTCATTTTGTCTTATCCGAGCTGCCCACTTCCACTCATCACTGATTCTGATGAACTGTTTGGCCTTGTTCCAACTCTTCCATAAGAACGAGGCTAGAGCCTTTAGGGGACACCGGGTGGGGGGAGAAAGAAAAGATACAATTTCTTCTACCTTTATCAAGCTGCACTGAAAGCTGTGGGCATGGTCTATCGTCTTGCCTAGTAACGTTATCATTTTTGACGTCTTAAGAGCTGTACCACATTGTAAAAGAGGTAGTCCTCAAGGTCTATGGTGTTTAAGATAACTGCGTGAGCTTGGGGAATGATTTTACCAATTGTACTGTTGTAATCTTTCTATATGTCAATACACTTTTCTGTTACTCAAAAACTAAAACATTTTTTTAGTCTTTAGAAAATAACGAGTTCAGATATCAGCAAAAGCGTATTATTTGTAAAAGTTCTGTCGCATGGAAAAACATTTATTCATGAAACTTTGGTTATTTTGTCCTCATATCAATTCTAACAATTCGCGTTTGATGTCTTAGATCAACACAATTTTTAGCTCAGTACATAATTCGTACGAAAAAGTAATCGAGACGCGATTCATTGGAACTTACGTCGATCCTCTGTCTGACTTCTTTCGAGTACAAGAACAATAGAAAGACAAGAGCGAGCGTCCTAAACAGCTTCTGTTGATGAAACGTCCCTACCTGCTCATTGTCTCTGCAAAAGTCGACGCTGAAAGTGTTTTGGGAGCATGTCGTTTTGAAGATAGCAGCAGAAGATAGTCGTTTTGCTCTCGCCATGATTTTATCGCAAGCAACGACATATTACATAGACAGTATCAGTATATGCAACATGAATGGAGCACAATCTTTCTGTTTCTGACATTCACGTTCACATTGAAAAGCAAACAACGAAAAGGTGTGTACCTATGTTTAGGATTCTTTTAAAGTTTCGGTTAGAGTGTTCGGTTGCGAATATCCTCCGAGCCTAGATAACGGCGTATGCATACCAACAAAACTACAGCTGAAATGCATGGGAGGTGGGTTCCGTGCACATGTGAGGCCTCCGCCTACGCATAATACTTTCGTTGCTTGGTTAGATGGAGGTAATCGATGTCCGGAATGTCACCTAAGAGAACCTTATGCTTCTGAGCAATGCGGACCCACTTACATCTTCATCGAAGAAGATGAAGATGGGAGCAGAAGCACAAATTAGAGAATTAAATATGTGGTAAACATGATGTGAAGAAACCGTGCAATTTCAGAGAATATAGTTAATTAGAAGATTTAAAGGGCAACAGTGGCGCATTTCTGAGTCACATGACAGGAACATTGGCTTAAGATGCCTTAGTATTACACACGCATTATACACACAAAGACACACACACGCACACAGATTTGAAACAAAAGCATAGATTGAAAATGGAAGAATTTTAGAGGAACTACATCTCCATATATCATAGATTGATAATGGAAGAATTTTAGAGGAACGACATCTCCATATATCTTCTTAGGCACATCAAGCTTACCAAGCACCAAGAAACTTCCTATTTATCAAAATAAAAAAGCAGTAGTTGGAACGGCTCCGCTGGATGTCACTTGCAGCCGGCCCATCATTGTATAATGTCCTTAGTGAATCTAAGATTGTTAGATGTAGGATGTTAATCTCTCTCCAAGGCTTTTTTTTAAATCGAAAATCACACTTCAAATGAGAACAAAGAACATAACATAGAAACCGTTCGGAGAGAATTATGAAGAAGGTTGATAAAGTTTTCGTATCCTTCATGCGATACCCACTTGTATTTCACCTTCTCTATTTTCTGAAATAAACTCCCTATGTTGCTTGGGAAGGGGTAGTGGATGGATTATTACAATTTCTATTCCTTCTACCACGATTGACAAGATTTTTCAATACACCATTCTTTGGGTGGTTTTCTAAAGTTCATTGCAAACCTTTCCTTCCAAAACTTCCAGGATGATTCACATCTAATGTCATCGCATGTAGTGGCCAAGCATCCAATGGCTTCACCAAGCAAAGCTTGCTTCCAATTTACAAGAAGAGATAGTTTGACAACCAGTCACATAATATTTTGAGTTTGATAACTCTTGGGGCAAGAAAAGATGTGGTGACCCAAGTCTTCTCTTCCACTAGTAGATCACTTGCACCACGTGATCACCCCACAAATCATATTGCCTTTGACATTGGTCTAAAACCCTTTAAGAACACCTTGACACATAAGAATTAGTTTTTTGTCCTCACACTACAACATATGAGGGGCATATCAACGCTGCATATACTGATGGTCACACTCGACGTCGATATGGGCGTTAGAAAATGTCACTTAGAGATACCAACGGTCAAGTGACCGTCGGTATGACCGTTTTAAATGGATCGTCAGTGTGGCCCGCAACCGTCAGTATGTGCTTCGGTATATGCATCGGTATATGCATTGGTATAAGCGTCGGTATAAGCGTCTCTAATTTACAGGAAGTTACAGATGCCCATATCGACGCCCATATCGATGCATATACCGAGGCCGAGTTTTAAACATACCGTGAGCCCGAGAGCAAAACTTCACATTTTTGTGCATGTTTGAGTACTTTTGATCTTTTGTCGAACTTGCACGCGACCCGAATTGCGACCTGCATTGTCTTGTGCACACACACACACTCACAGATCTCTCTCTCTACACACACACTCTCTCTCTCGGCTTAGATCTCACATCTTGGTAAGTGCTGTGCGTACTCTTAGCATTTGTGTTTCTCTATTCTTTAGGTTTTATAATTTCTCTTTTCTTTGATTTTGCAGAAGTTCTTTGGCATGGATTGTTTGGAATTGGACAATAGGCCACATACATTACGATTTGAAGACAATGATCCAAAAGAGGGACATACTTGTAAGTGATTGTTTTATTATCTATTGATAGAGAGAGAAGGAGAGAGAGAAAGAGAGAGAGGGAGATGAGAGAGAGAGAGAGAAGAGAGAGAGAGAGAGAGAGAGAGATAAAGAATAATGAAAGAAAGGAAGATAGAAATAGGAAAATAGAGCATACATACACAAACACATACACACACATTTACACATTTACACATGCATACATACACACATACATGTACACACATGCATGCTTACATACACACATACATGTACACACATGCATGCTTACATACACACACCTATACACACATGCATACTTACATACACACACATATACACACATGCATGCATACACATACATACAAATTTACACACATGCATACATACACACACATGCATACACATATACATACATACACATATATACACATATGCATACAGACACATACACACACACATATACACACATGCATGCATACATACACACACGTATACACACATGCATGCATACACACATATACACATATACACATATACACATATACACACATGCATACATACACACACACATGCATACATACACACACACATGCATACACACACACACACATATACACATATGTATGCACACATACATACACACATATACACACATGCATGTATACATACACACACATGCATGCATACATACACACACATAAACATACACACACATGTACACACATGCATACATACACACACACACATGTATACTAAATACATATACACACATATATACACACATGCATACATACACACATGCATGTATACATACACACACATGTACACACATGATACATACACACACATATGTACATACATACTCATATACTCACACATGCATACATAGACACACATACACATATACACACATGCATACATTCACACACACAGATACATACACACATGCACATATATACACACACATAAGCTAGTGTTTTAACTAAATATATATAATTAAATATATAAATTTTTTATTTTGAAGTTTTTTTTTACATCAAATATATAAAAATAGGATTAGGGTTTTTAGGCTATTTACACATACATAGACATACACGTATAATATATATATATATATATATATATATATATATATATATATATATATATATATATATATATATATATATATATATATATATATATATATATATATATATATATATATATATATATATACATGTATATACACATGTATATAGAAATATACATATTTTAGGTCTAGATATTTAAGATTAGGGTTTTAGGGTTTAGGCATACATATAAATCAATTATATTTATATTAAGAAAAAATATAGAGAAAAATAAGAAAAGAAATCTGAATATATGAATAAATATATATATAATATATGATTAGGGTTTTAGGATTAGCGGTTTAGATTTTTATAGGTGTTTAAGTATTTAGGTTTTAGTATTTCAGATTTAATTCTATGTCTTTCTGATTAGGGTTTTAGGGTTTTAATACCTACATAACATATATACACAAACACACATATACATATAATACATACATACATGTAGATACACATGCATACAAAAATATACATATTTTAGGTTTAAATGTTTAAGATTGGGGTTTTAGGGTTTTAACACCTACATAACATATATACACACATACACATATAATAAATATATACGTGTAGATACACATCCATACAAAAATATACATATTTTAGGTCTAGATCTTTAAGATTAGGGTTTTAGGGTTTAGGCATACAAATAACTCAATTATATTTATATTAAGAAAAAATATAGAGTAAAATCAGAAAAAGAATATGAATATCTAAATATATATATATATAAAATATGATTAGGGTTTTAGGATTAGGGGGTTAGATTTTTATAGGTGTTTAAGTATTTAGGTTTTAGTATTCAAGATTTAAGTCTAAGTCTTTCTGATTAGGGTTTTAGAGTTTTAATACTACATAACATATGTACACAAACACACATATACATATAATACATACATACATGTAGATACACATGCATACAAAAATATACATATTTTAGGTTTAAATGTTTAAGATTGGGGTTTTAGGGTTTTAACACCTACATAACATATATACACACATACACATACAATACATATATACATGTAGATACACATCCATACAAAAATATACATATTTTAGGTATAGATCTTTAAGATTAGGGTTTTAGGGTTTAGGCATACAAATAACTCAATTATATTTATATTAAGAAAAAATATAGAGTAAAATCAGAAAAAAAATATGAATATCTAAATATTTATATATATAAAATATGATTAGGGTTTTAGGATTAGGGGGTTAGATTTTTATAGGTGTTTAAGTATTTAGGTTTTAGTATTCAAGATTTAAGTCTAAGTCTTTCTGATTAGGGTTTTAGAGTTTTAATACTACATAACATATATACACAAACACACATATACATATAATACATACATACATGTAGATACACATGCATACAAAAATATACATATTTTAGGTCTAAATCTTTAAGATTAGGGTTTTAGGGTTTTAACACCTACATAACATATATACACACATATACATACACATATAATACATATATACATGTAGATACACATGCATACAAAAATATACATATTTTAGGTCTAGATCTTTAAGATTAGGGTTTTTAGGCCTAGGCATACATATAACTCAATTTTATTCATATTAAGAAAAAATATAGAGAAAAATAAGAAAAAAAATCTGAATATATAAATAAATATATATATAAAATATGATTAGGGTTTTAGGATTAGGGGTTTAGATTTTTATAGGTGTTTAAGTATTTACATTTTAGTATTTCATATTTAAGTCTTAGTCTTTCTGATTAAGGTTTTAGGGTTTAAATACCTACGTAACATATATACACAAACACACATATACATATAATACATTTATACATGTAGATACACATGCATATAGAAATATACATATTCTAGGTATAAATCTTTAAGATTAGGTTTTTAGGGTTTTAACACCTATATAACATATATACACACATACACATACACATATAATACATATATACATGTAGATACAGATGCATACAAAAATATACATATTTTAGGTCTATATTTTTAAGATTACGGTTTTAATTAAATATATATAATTAAATATTTAAAATAGGATTACGTAAGTAAAAAATCTGAATATATAAATAAATATATATATATAAAATAAGATAATTATATACATAAATAAATATAAAAAGAACTAGTGTTTTAAATATATAAAATTAAATATATAAAAATATGATTAAGCAAGGAAAAAATTTGAATATATAAATAAATATATATATAAAATAGGATAATTATATAAATAAATAAATATAAAAAGAACTAGTCTTTTAAAAAATCTAATTAAATATATAAAATTAAATATATAAAAATACGATTAAGTAAAAAAAATCTGATTATATAAATATATATATATATATAAAATAAGATAATTATATACATAAATAAAATATAAAAAGAATTAGTGTTTTAAATAATTTAATTAAATATATATAGTAGAATATATAAAAATAGGATTAATTAAGAAAAAAATCTGAATATTTAAAATTATATATATATATATATATATATATATATATATATATATATATATATATATATATATATATATATATATATATATATATATATATAGTAGGGTAATTATATAGATAATAAAATATGATAAGAACTAGTGTTTTAAATAAATAAATGAATTATATATGATTAAATATATAAGAATAGGTTTAATTTTCATGATTTTAAATAGAGTGAATATATATACACATACACAAATACACATACTTATACACCTATCTATATTCACATATATATATATATACATATACACATGCATACATATATATACATGTTTTAGGTCTAGTTCTTTTTTATTAGTGTTTCAATTAAGAGGAAAAATATTTGAATAAATAAATAAATATATATATATATAATAGGATCAATTAAGAAAAAAATAGGATAGTTATATAGATTAGGGTTTTAAAATTAGGTTTCTAAGTTTTTTTAGGTATTTAAGTATTTAGGTTTAGTATTCCAGGTTTAAGTCTTTAAGAGTATAATTTTTAGGTTTAATAAAAAGATAAATGTTCTAAAATGTCCATATTGTAGCAGATGGCTTCTTTGGATCGTGAAAAGAGAATGGCATGTCCTTGCACATAGTGCAAGTATCAAATTAATTGAAAATGACATATATGTACTGCACATGTTAGAGAGTATGGATCCTTTGATAGGAGTCGACTGGAAAAGATATGCTATCATTCGCATGGTCCCCCAGGTGAGCAGATGGACCCAAATGACATTGCACCGATAACCTCTCGTGGACAAAAGAGAGCAAAAAGGGAATTAGACGTACACGCAAGTACTAATAATATTACACAGAATGAACATATGGAAGAGATGCTTAAAGCATTTTATGAGATGGACGAAGATCATGATGGTGGAGAAGCTGTGGAGAGTTTCATGGACACAACAAAAATTCCACGATTATAAGTCGATGAAATATATGAAAACGTGGGAAGACTAGCTCGTTTACCACTTTACAATGGAGCAAAGATATCTGTACTACGTGTGTCACTCGTGATGCTCAATCTGCAATCCATTTATGGATGGTCAGATAGTAGTGTCATTGAATTGTTCAGGTAAGTGGAGAACAAATTAGCTTTCATTGTTGTATCACAATAACTTTATTTACTAATATCGTTTTAATTGCTTATTCCACACTTCTTAAAGATCAATTTTCGCCCGAGGGCAATGACATGCCTCCAACACGTGGAGATGCAAAAAAACTTTTATAGTCCATTGGAATGGATTATACTAAAGTTCATGCTTGTCCGAATGATTGCACTCTCTTTCGGAATGAATATGACCATCTCCACGTATGTCCAAAGTGTGGAGCAAATAGATTTAGAGAAGTCGTGGTAGGCGAAGCAATCCCCACAAAGGTTCTTCGCCACTTTCTTATCATTCCACGAATTAAGAACATGTTTAGATGCAAATCTATAACTGAGTTAATGTCATGGCATACAAAGAGCAGGTCTACAGATAATGTAATGTGAGTGCGTGCTGATGTTGATGCTTGGAAGCACATAGATAGTAAGTGGCCAGAGTTTGACAGTGAGCCTCGGTCCATACATCTAGGCCTAGCTATGGATGGAGTGTATCCATTTGGATTACGCAGTTCTTCATGGAGCACATGGCCTGTATGTTTGGTCATCTATAATATCCTACCATGGTTGGCCACAAAGAAAGGTAATTTATTATTAGCTCTTATTGTACCAGGTAGGTATAAGGTAAGAAAACATGGATGTATATGTTGCACCACCTGTGGAAGAAGTCCGCATTTTATGGGATGAGATTATTGTGCGTGACATGTCTCAACCTATAAGAAGATGAGACGTGCGAGTGTAAGGCATACTTATGTGGACAATGCATGATTGGCCTGGTTACCATGCTTTCAGGTTTATGGATTTCGGGTTACCATGCTTGTCCTTTATGCAGACCACGACTTGAAGCACGCTATTCCAAAGCACTACGTAAAACTATCCATGAAGGACATCATAGATATTTGCCTGATGGACATGTTTTACGTGAAGGACAAATTGGTAGACAAGCACAACACCCCAAATGAAAGCTTGCCCTTGGAAACAACTGTGGGATTCAAAAAATCCAATTGCTGGCATGAAACGGTTGTCGATTTTTCATGAACTCCCTTAGTGGAGTGAATTGTTGATCAATCATTTGGTGGACCCGATGCATATTTTTAAGAATGTGGGAGAGGTTCTTTGGAAAACTTTGATCGGAAAGAAAGAAAGCAAAGCACAAAGGGAGGACTTAGAAGAGCGAGGTCGTATGCGAGAGTTGTGGGCAATTACTAAGCCCAACGAAACAGTATCATTACCAAGAGCTCCTTGGGTGCTTCGCAGGATGGAAGAGCCACAAGTGAAGAAAACAATTTCAGAGTTTTGAACAACTACTGGATGCATGAGGTGTCTAAATATTGCTTTCACAGGAAACGACGATCTTGCAGTACTCAACTCTCATGATTGGCACAAGTTTTTACAGTTTGTGCTCCCTGTAGCCCTTAAAACAGTATTGGATCACTCATGGTAGCACTCCTCCCGGCCTCACTCCTGGCAGCCTTACTCCTGCCGGCCTCACTCCCGCTGGCCTCACTCCCGCCGGTCTCACTCCCGCCGCCGTCACTCCTACCGGTGTCACTCCTGTGGGTGGTGCTACTCCTATAGGAGGTATGTCTGCTAGCTTTGTGACTCCACCACGACCATCTTTTCAGCCATTTCCTACTGGGTATACTAGTAGACATGTGCATTCCACACCTCAACGCGATACAAGTTCTGGCCCGTCTCGTAGATCGAGGTCACGCTCTAGAGCAGGAGGTTCTAGGAGTGGATCTACAAGTAGGTCTGGAGGCGGAGGAGGCAGCTCTTGTGGAGGTAGTGCGACGGACGTTGTGTCGTCCACTTCTACTCCTAGGACGAGTACCTCAGATGTAGGTATGCCATGCACTACACCACATGGAACACAACGTACGCCTTGGGGTGCTCATGACCATGATGACTCCAAGGTGTATAGTATCCGAGATGGAGCTCCAGTGATTGATGCGACTGGCAAAGCAATGCGTGTACACATACGACAGCTTTGCTCCATCCAGTTTGGACACTCTATCTTGCTGAAATGGAGTGAACAGGATAAAGATCAGAAAAATTATATCACACAGATGATTTATCAGGAGTTCTGACCAGTCGATGGACAGTCTCTTGTGAGTTCAGAGTGGATTCTACACACCGCACATGAGGTTATGTCCCATCGACGAGCCGAGGCTCTTGATGCTTTCAGAGCACGCTTACCAAAGCCTCTCTGGTTAGATGTTGAGGACTGGGACATGATTCGTCACGAGCAACAGTAGACTCTTGATGGATATCGCCACTAACGAGATGCCACAGCCACACGTTTAGATACGGTTGGACCATTGCATTTGGGCAACGGTGGATATGACACAATGCATCATGAGTTTGTAAGTACCATTTCATTTATTGAATTTATTTTTGTTAAATTTCTCATGTATGTTCCTATAATCTTTTGTATATTTGTTTCAGGAGCTGGCAATGGGTCGTCCTCCAACACAAACAGAGGATTCTTACGGATATGGTCATGGGTTGATTGCACTATTGGAGGACTTGGAGGGACGCGGTGCGGTCGTTTCATGGTACCATTTGTGATGAGGTAATTAATTTATAAACTTGGTTTTTACTTGTTGTTTGTAATTTTCATATGAATTTATCTCATTCCATTAATGTTCTTTGTTGCAGGACTATTGATATGGAACGTTCTTTGCATGTGTATGGCAGTGGAACACCAAAATTTTGTATTTGATTTTCATATGGCAATGCATTGCTTTGCCACATTTTGTAAAAGCCTCATATATGACAGTGGTTTGCCACACTCTTGTACATGCTTCATTATTGAAATATATAACTTCTTTTATACATGATTCATGGTTCATTTTTCATTATCTCTTTTGTGTCCAACAATACTCTGTTTCATGAAATCATAGTTCGGTTGACATTAGAGTACACATCACATGTACTCGGTTTTCTTTGGGCAGAGTGTATTGTCTTTCGTTAAGCAACATCATGGTAGTATGGGCGTCCGTATGGGTGCAGGTATTACCGATGCATATACCGACGCTTATACTGACGCACATACCGACACACAACCGACGCATATACCGACGCTATAGTACTGAGGCGCATAACGACCTTTACTTCAGTGTCGCGACAAATAAAGCCGCATTCATTTTCCTCGGTAAAAACCTCCGTATACCATTGATCTGTTGTAGTGTCAATAAGAAAGTTTCATAGATCCTTGACTTTGAACTTCCACCTAATCCAAGGCTAGTTGAAGCACCACATCTTGTTTAGCAATTGATGGAAATTTGGATTCCTCTTGATAATAGATCACCACCATCCTAATAGCATAATGCCATTATAATCCTTCTAGGAAAATGGACTCCTGACCAATCAAGAGGTGGGATTCTAACTCATCCCAAGCACTAATTCTTATTCTTAAAAGGTAATTGAAGTAAATAGTGTGGATCGTTTCTATTTCCTTGACTCAAATCCAACTTCGTCTACCTTGATTCAAGGTGTGGCTTCACATATGAAAGCCCTTGTTTTAGAGTCTTCTAGCTCTATGGACGCATTGAGGCTCAAGAATATTGATTCAAAAATTGGGAACCAAAAGAAGTCGTGTTGTTTTGTTCGATGCTAGTAGCTCACTTTTAATTCTGATTAATGGTGCAAAATATTACTACTAGATTTATAGCCATAAAACTATTGAGAATTGTGAAAGGTCCTCATGCGCATGGTTATGAGAGATGGTGTGAATGCTTATTGTAAAATATCCGCATGACCTCAAAGTGGATGAGATTGAAACCACAAATGGGCCTTCGTAATAAACAAGATGTAGAAATTCTTTCCTTTACATGAGTTTTGAATCTTTTTTTAAGAGAGTTCTATTCGCTTCTTCAGATTCTCCTTCCCAAAGGATTTTTCATTTCATGGTACAAGTTCTCCTTCATTTCATGGTACAAGGTTATTTCAAAGAGATCCAAGCCCTAAATCATCATGTGCTTTTTTGACCTCCACTGGCAACATGAAAGTGATAGTATCAACAAGCTGTATATAATATATATGAATTTCTTGGGTCGAGGAACCCAAGGGAATCAATGCCATGAAGAAATACATCTAAAGAGATGAATATAGAAGAAACTATTATTGGCGATTCTCATTGAATATATTTCAAACACATTATATATTCATCATGAATGCTTGATTTCCATTCATTCTAGAAGGGATATTTTGAGGTCTCAAGCGGAGCTCTCCACCTTTTCTCTCCCTCCTTTCTATGGACTTAACATGATACTTGGTGAGTTAGCAAGTGGACCTCTCCACCTTTTCTCTCCCTCCTTTCTATGAACCTTCACCAGACGTGAGGGAGGTGGCACAAACATTATTAAGCGAAGAAGCTAAGAATTCCAACCAATGATATAAGTCTAGCATATATATTTTGGCTGATCTTTTAGCACATTTCTTACGATTTCAAGAATAAGGTAGATGAAAAATACTATCCCATTTCTTCATGGGAAAATAATCAAGCAACACAGAATTTTCAATGGGAAGGATGTTCCCAAGTTATTTAAGGAATATAAACTACCAAGGTCCTCTCTACCTCATAGGAAATGCTTGCACCAGTGAGGGTCCCCATAATTTATATTAGCTTTTGTATTGGTCCACATTCCTTGATGGCGAATTCACCACAAGGAAACAAATTTTCCATAATCAATGAGAGAAAATCACAAGTCAACCTACTTGAATTTCCATCTCAAACAAGGCTAGTTTAGACACCATCCCTTGATAAAGGAGATATGCAAGTCAAGGTGTTTATGTATCCTCAAAGCTTTATCAATTTTTTGTATGGTTGGTCCATCTTAATCCTTGAATTTGGGGTAGATCATTCCCCACTAGGAGACACATCTGTGAGTTTTCCCAAGCGTTGATTGTGTGTCTTAGTAGACACCAATCATCATAGTCAATAGCGTTAATCGGGTCTATGTCCTGAAATTTCTACAAGTTCTTTCCAACCTCACTAGTTATTTGTGTTTTGGACTCCAAAAAACTAAAACATAGATAATGTATAAAAGGTGGAGGATGTTGCTCACCATGGCATGCCCTACAAGGTTGATCTACAACCCTGCCACTAGCCTAACTAGTAATGACATTGGCCAGAACTGAGCTCCATCACTTGCCCATTGAAACTTGGAATCCCATCCAGATATCGAGAAGCCAAATGATTTCTCCACTTTTTGGCTCTTAACATCCCAAATTCATCAAGAATTGCAAAGAGAGCCTAGCAATAGCCATGAAAGAAGTTCTAGGATGCTTTGTTTCAGATTTTGATGCAACACAAAATGGACTTAGACAATGCCAAAAGGTGTTCACACTATTATATTCATTATTATGGACAAAGTTGTTCATGTAGTTGGCTATGAGGGAACCATCAGCCTTCGATTTTTCTGAGATGGGCATGATTGTTAACCAAGAAACTAAGGCCATGGGAAACAATGGCAAAAAAAAGTGGATCTATATTTATGTGCATTTTTTGTGGCAAGATATCTGTATGCAGATGTACAAATATAAGTGTGTTTGCACGTGGAAGAATGTGCATGCATGCATGTAGCATGTTTGAAATGTGTTTGTATAAGTGCATGTGCTTTCGTATGCATGTTAGTGTGTGTGTGCATGTGGTAGTTCATATGTGAACCTGTATACATAAAGCTCCATGTGTGCACGATGACAGTAAAATTATATTATATACATAATGGAGAGTTATGTTTATTTTGAGACAAACACGTGATGCTATGAGTTCGTGTCCCTTGGAGGGAAGGCTACTACAAAAAAAGAAAGAAGTGGCCCAATCAGCAATGCGATTGAGAGTAGTAGGGTTCAGGGAAGGCAGTTCAAAGGGTCGCAAAGGAGAAGGAAAATATCTCTAATTAGGAGTTGATAGGGGAGGAGCCGGAAGCTACAAGGGGAACGGGGGCTACTACTAAGACGTGCTTATACGATCTCAGCCAACTTCACAGAGACACAAAACACGTGAAGATGCAGTTACTAAATTATTAAAGGAGGCACATAGGGTCTTGGATTGTCTGGTCTTTAGGAGGACAATGGAAAGCAATAGGAGAAAAGATCCCCTGGTTTGACTTATGCATGAAAGGTAGCTTGAAGGTAGAAAAACCAATCTCAGGAAGAAAATGTAGATTGTAAACAAGTAGTGTGAGGCCAAAATATAGATTGTCCAACGGAGTAAGAAAGACAAAGAAAAGAGGGGCAAAGGGTGGTCGTCTCTCTTTTCCCTAGAAATATTGTTGTGTGCCATGAAACCTTAATGTCCATTCTCCATGTTCACGAGAGTTGACAAGATCGACCATGGTGGAAGAGTTTTGTGAGATAAAGGGATACATGTAGAGATGGTAGAACGAAGATACTGCTTGGACCAGCAATGTAGCTGGCATACATGCATGATGTACTGAATAACAAGAAATAGAGAAACCGTCAACGAGCAATAACAACGTGTCGAAATTTACCGTTAATATTTTTTGCAGAGCTTTGGAGATGTACAGGTACTCGAGTCTTGATTCTCATTTGTGGATGAGTCATTGTTTATATAGATCAGTTCTCATGGTTTATGAATGCCTTTCTATTTCAACGAACATTGCAAAGTGGGAAAGTGGATATTTTTACCATCAACTTTAAATGACATAAGAAAGAGCTTTGCATATTTTTGTTTCTGAACTTGAAACGGTCATTCATATTGGTTACAGGAGTAAAGTACTTTACATTTCATTTATGAGCTCCAAAGTCTCCGATTTGATTACTAGGAAAGACCACTCTGTTGAAGTGTATACTTCGTAACAATCAACATAAATCAGACGTCACTCTATACAAAAGAAATACTCTATTGAAGGTTTTATATGCTCATACTTTATGCTTAGATGTCCTACGTCTAGTGGGTTTCGGAAGACATTAACGTCACCACGACATATCATTATAGGAAATAGAAAAGTCAAAAGCAACAATGAGTGATAAACATTAAGAACAAATTCTGCACAACTATATAATTTTTTAGTATGAATGTAGAGAGTGAGTATGATGGTCCTTTGCAAGGGATAGTTTCCCTTTTGTAAAAAGGAACTTTTTCTGAACCTTACTCTCCCATGATTGAATTAATAAAAGACTAAATACATAGTGAACGGGCTTAGTGCCCTTAGGATCCCTTGTAAACCACAAAGCAAGGGTGATAGTTGTGACGGTCCAAAACAAGTGGTATACCTAAGATACAATAGGTGAGAAACATTAAAGAGAGTTACTAAGAAGTTTAATGATTTCTCAATCACCCTCATGAGACACCCAATTGCTTTTGATCTTGTTTTTTTCCAAGACAAACATCCTATCATGTTCGAAAGGCAGATATTTTTATAATTACAAATTCTTCTACTGAATAGGTAGAGGGATTTTCGAGTGGACCGATGTTTTGGATGGGCATCAAAGGTGATCCCACATCTTTCTTTCCATATATCCTAGAGTGCTTCCCCTCTAATGGTATTTCCCAAAGAAGTAGAACAACCAATTGTTTCTCAAACTAAAACTTTGTTCGAGTTTATTTGCATTGGTATGATTAGAATCATGGTGAGATATTGTTAGATGAGGTAGCTTCTAGGGCAAGAGAAGAATAGATGGTCAAGGTCCTCTCTCCTTCAAATGCAATGCTTACTCTAGTGAGGGGTCTCACAAACTTTATTAGTTTTTGCATTGTTCTAGATTCGAGGATGGAGGTTTTGCCAGATAAGAATAGTTTTTTGGTTCTTGATGCAAGGATGCCACCAATCCCCCACACACAAGTTTCCATCATATGCTAGATGTTTTCTGACACCATCTCCTATTAAGAGAGATATGCAAGTGAAGGTGCTTATGGATCCTTAGAGTTTTATCCAATTCCTTACCATTGGTCCATCTTAATCGTTAAATCCAGGGTGGGTCATTCCCAAGCACGAGAGGAGTCTTTAAGTTGCCTCAAGAGTTGATTTTCTGTGTAAGAAGGCACCACTCCTCATAGTCAACTCTCCTGGCATTGTTAATGTTCTTATATCAACCTGGTTTCATCTTCTTCCAATTCTTTCATATGAAGCAAACAATATTAGAGCCTTTAAGAGTCAATGGACGTTGAGAAAACATCAAGATGAGCAGATCAATATTCTTCCACCCATGGACTCCATGAAGCGTAAGAGAGGATTTGACTTTGAGAATTAATTTCTCCCAATAAGTTGCCACATTGCATCACACTTTGATCAAGAACTTGGCAGCCAATTTATCTACCATACCTCCCACATCCAAAATTTCAAATCCATCAAACTCTTTTTGGTCAACACATAAGGCCTATTGCATTTTGGGCATGCCCCTCCTATTGAGATCACCATTCTAGATGAAATCTCTACAAGTACTTTCTAGTTTTGCTAATTCTTTATCTTTCAGTCTCCAGCATGCTAGAAAATGAGAAATAGAAGAAATGAGGAAGGTGTTAATCACCATAGCATGCCCCTTTAGGTTGAGCCTCATGCCCTTCTAGTAGGATAATTTAGTGTTTGGTTTGACCAGAAGCCAAAAACTTTATGGGACATTTAATAATGAATTTTGCTTAGCATACAACATTAAAATTACGTACCACTCGAATTCATAATGATTAATTCAATGTTTAGTCTTCACCTCTTTATCTTGTGAGTGATAGATGTGATTCACTATTCTTTGCATTTGCATGGATCTATTCTCTGTGGTCTAGCATTTGAAATAAATTACTTTGATTATCCAAAATTTCAGTGGAAGGTAGAATACAATATTTGATCAACGAACTATTTCCGACTTTGTAGAAATGAAAATGCTTTGCATACTATAATTTTCTTAAAAAGGGATGAATGGTGGATAACATTGGTCATATTAGCTTTCTTTTTGCTCATGTCTGATAAGGCTACTCTAAGAAGCAAAGTTCTTGTTAAGGCAAAGATTTCTTTATTATGATCATTGGATACACTTTATTTAAGAAACCATGTGTTTTGGATTGTTGCATGTCTATTTCGAGGGGTTTGTGCTCTCCAAGTTCACATGAATTGTATGAAAGAGGACTCTCTAAAATGGACATAAAATTCTAGGTTTGGGCATTGCTTTTTGTAGCTCTTGAGAGAGATGGAACTCTCTTTTATCACATGATGAGTTTGATACATTTTTAAATATCTTATTTTTTGAATGATAATGATAGCATAAATACAAATCAATTTGTTGAAAAAATATATACCACACAGAAACAGAATATAGTGACTTGTCAACTCGAGAATGGTGAAAGGCCTTGATGGACATGGCTATGAGAGATAGTGTGAAAAATATAGTGGCATAAAACTAGTGGGAATGATGAAAGGTCCTAATGACATCATCTATCCATGGTAGATGCTTGATTATCCTTCATTCCACATGAGCTATTTTGAGTGGTCAAGTGGATCTCTCCACCTCTTCACTTCCTCTTTTCTACGAACTTTATCATGATAAAGGGAGATCCCATCCTATAGGACTTATTGTGAGAGGAATGAATAGGAAAGTGATCAAATCAAACTCCACACCACCTTCAAATACTCACAAGAGAACAAGCCTCCCATTTTTTGAACACAATATTGGTGCATGAAGTTTTTTTTTCTTTTTTCTCCTCTAAACTTTAAGCATCCACTTGGAAGCCAGTGTGTTGGATAGAAGCTCCAAATTGAGAATACCCAATCCACCAAAGTCCTTTGGACTAAAAGGAGATTTCCCATTTGATTTTTAACATGCATATTTTGTTGGGATTTGCCTTCTAAACCATTTTTCTACAAATTCTCCCCAACTTCGTTAGCCCCTTCTTGCTAGTCCTCCAACAAGCAAAGAAATAAATCATGGATGAGATATGGATTGTATGGATCAGCATCAGCCTAGGTTGCATTTATTCGATCCAACAATGGAAAAACATTGAATATATTTGTTTTGTTTGTGGATCTTTGAATAAAGGTGAAAAAAATGAGACATATATTTGTTTTCTACCGAAAGACTTTTGATCAAAAGCGCTTTTGATCAAACATATTTTGATTTGAAAGCGCTTTCGATAAAAAATCTATTTCTTAGTAAAAAAATATATTTTTCCATTCGATTGAAAAGAGTACTCCTTACTTACTTCTTCACAAGTTCATAAAGCTCTACTACTACCATACCACTCTTATAACCTCTTCTAAGCATATCATTCACGTATTGCTCTATTTTTATTTATTTTCTATTTTATTGTTATGTTTATTGTGTCATGCATATGTTATGATTTGCATATGTGTTCTTACATATGTATGATTTGTATTTATGCCATTAGAATTATGTATTTTAATAATCAATAGTATACATGCTCTTCTCCTAAAAGCATTTCTTACTTGTATACATTGATTAATAAAATTTAAAATAAAACACTATTATGATTTCTTAACTTGTTACATTGATTTTTACTCTCACAGTATTATAGGATTGAGCAATAGATCTATTGAGATTGTTTGATTCACCATCTCGATTCCTACTCTGTCAATAGTATACAAAGTGTATAGGGACTATTGTGATTGTTTGATTCTTTGGTTCTTAATCTCACAATAGTCACTTAGATTCTTGTGAGCATAACTACAATGTAGGTCACAAGGTGTATATAAACTAT
Source organism: Ceratopteris richardii (assembly GCA_020310875.1). NCBI lineage: Eukaryota > Viridiplantae > Streptophyta > Polypodiopsida > Polypodiales > Pteridaceae > Ceratopteris > Ceratopteris richardii. Next base: position 179,315,226 of record CM035417.1, on the reverse strand, counting down.
TGTGATTATCTTATTCTTTGACTCTTACTATCACAATAGTTATATACACTCATGTGACAAGAATTATAAATAGGATAGTGAGTGTCTATGAACTATGATGAATGTTTGATCCTTTGACTCTTACATTCTTAATAGTTACATAGATTCACTTCAAGATGATAATTGTCCTTTCTATTTATTATAAATCTACTTATCTAACTACCTATCCATATTTTTATCGTTTCTCTATACATACTATTGATCTATCTATCCATACACTTAATGATATATCTAGTTTTATGTATAATTAAAACGTATCTAAGTATCTATCATTTTATTTATGAGACCTATTTTCTATTATTGCTTTTATGATTTAGATTAGTGTTAAAAGGTTTAAAATCAATTTTGATACAATTTTATCTCATAGTCTTTTTTTAATATTTGCATCGATGGCACAAAAAATAGATAAGCACGAGCAAAAGATTTTGGAATATTTTGTCTGCTCATACATGTATTGAATGAGAGAAAACCAAATGACTATAGCAACAGACATATGGAATTACAAGTATTTCATTGAAAAACTATCTAGAATAGAATATATCAATATTGAAGATAAATTTGGAAGTGTATCAAGAGGATCACAAGTATTAGACAAACAAGTGTCCAAAGAGATCACTCGTATCTTCCGATAGATGATCAAAATAGTAGAGTCATCGGCATTGGATACCACCACAATGCTTGGATTCATCAACAAAATCAGATTTATAGATTTAAATTATCAAATAATGGAGAGTGGAAAGCGAGTGAGAGCCGACATGACTAAATAGGGAGAGAGACCAACAGTAAATCCAAATGCAAAAGATATACAAGTAAATATGAGACATCAAATATCAAAGAATCTTTGTTTTCTCCCTTATTCATCTACTCATTTCAAAGATGCAACTCTCTTGGGGGAACGACAATCCATAAAGTCAGAATAACCCACTTGAGATTCATCACCAAGACTTTACCCATAAAGTTATTTGAATTACATGGTGGTGACATATAGACACAAGAGAATGAAGCCACAATTTTAACTATTACGCTTAATGGAATTATCAATCAACTTGGACTAGCTAGGCATCATAGAAAGAGATTGTATCCTATTTTTAGATTCTAGAATGGTGGTACCTTAGACATCTGGTTGGAGAAAATGAAAAATGAATACTTAAACATACCACAAAGTAGAAATATTAAAGACACAAAGGGAGATATAACAATTGTGAACACAAATATCTAGAAGCTGATCAATGGAATATTGCAAAATTGTATCATTCATACACACCTCTAACATTTTCCGTAATGATCTCCATCGAGGCAATATTTTGTTGGATTTTGAAGCTGAGCATGCTTATATCGGACTATGTGATTTTGCTAGAGCAATGCATTTGCAAACAAAAAAAAAATGGTTTTTTGAGGCTATCTCTTCTAGAAATATCAACTAGAAATGAGTGGAGTCAAAATTACTGGTGGAATGCACACAAATGTGTATCCACTAGCCCTCCACCATTTAATCAAATTCAAGAGACCGATATGATTTCAAGACTTATGTAGCAACTTTTGAAATACATAGATTGAAATAGTTATCCCATTTATAGAAATGGAGTTTATATGTTTAAATTGATTTATAACTAGCATGTGATAGAGATGTATCAAAAAGAGTAGATGCACATGAACTACATAGAGTATTCTCCAATCTAGTGTGATATGGTTCAAAGATATCCATTACAGATAGATTTAGAGCATATTGGAAACAATGTGTATTTATTTGAACTATGTGGATTAAATGATAAGGATTAATCTGAATTAAGTGGAGAAATTGAGGTGCATTCATTTGAATTATGTGGATTACATGATGTAAGTTCATTTGAATTAATTGGAATAAATGATCTCTATTCATGTGAATTATGTGGAGTAAATGATGTGGATTCATTTGAATTAAGTGGATTAAATGATGCGGATTCACTTGAATTAAGTGGAGTAAATGATGTGGATTTATTTGTAATATGTGGGTTAAACAATGTTGATTCATTTGAATTAAGTGGTTTAAATGAAATGGATTCATTTCAATTATATGGATTAAGTTATATGGATTCATTTTTGAAATATGTGGATTAAACGATGTGGATTTATTTGAAATATATTGATTAAATGATGTGAATTCATTTGAATTAAGTGGATTAAATGATTTGGATGCATTTGAACTATGTGGACTAAATGATGTGGATTCATTTGTATTAAGAAGAGTGACTAATGTGGATTCATTTAAATTAAGTGGATTAAATGATCTGGATTTATTTGAGCTTTGTGGATTAAATTATATGGATTCATTTGATTTAACTAGACTAAATAATGTGGATTCATTTGAACTAAGTGGTGTAAAAAATATGGATTCATTTGAAAAAATTGGATTAAATGATGTGGATTCATTTTAATTATGAGGATTAAATGATGTGGATTCATATAAATTATATGTATTAAATGAAGTGGTATCATTTGAATAATGTGGATTCAATGATGTGGCCTCATTTGAATTATGCGGATCAAATGATGTGGTATCATTTGAACTATTTGATTCATGTTAATTAGATGATGTGGATTCATTTGAGTTTAAATTATTATTTTGTAGATTTGAAACTAAAACATGGCAAGAACACCATATGTGAATAACAACCTTCATCATGCTGAATCTCAAAGGATTTTGTCTGAAAAAAACACTCAATATGCATAGTTGAGATTAGTAGTTTTATTCGACCAAGATCTAGAACGCGAGGGATTAGAAGGAGAACCATTATCACTGAAAGAAGTAAAAAAGCTATGTCCAAGTCATCTTGTTTGTAAGGCTCTCGTTTGAGTATCAACATGAGCAAAAGAAACAAGACCATTAAATATTTCTGACTGACAACATAAAGGATTAGAAGAAACCCTACTTTGGTGCTTTGTTCAAGTTGAAAGATCATTACAAAATAATAATCAAATAACACTATATTTCATTCAAAAAGTTTTTGTACGGGATATTCTTCATCCTGTAGATTGGGATGATTTTCCAAAAAATTGAGGTATAGGTTTGGGTCATCCTCAAAGCTGTGTAGAATTCTGTAATCAAGGACACGAAGATGCTCTTCCTCTAAAATAGCCCTACATTTTGCTACTTGAAGAACATAACCTTATCCATGAATTAACATCACAGGGAAGAGAAATATACAATTAAGGACTAAAAATTGCTAGATTACGAAGAGCAATTGATGATCAACAAAAGAGAATTGATGATTTAGAAAATCAAGTGAAAATTTACAAATATCTCTTGATGCATATGAGAACGGATACGGAAGACTACCAAGGGCATGTATTGGTTGCAACACGATTGTAGAACGTCTACAGGGTGTTTGAAAAACGTTCTATTACAGATGCAAACACAATTGTTGAAGGTAATGGAGATAGCATTGAAGATTGTGGTATTCTTCATGTTCCTGTTTATGTTGTGGTTCCTCCTGCACCTACTATAAAGAAAATTTGTTGGGATGGAAGAGATGCTCAAGCACATGCATTGATGGCCTTGTCTATCAATCATGCCATTACACTACAACATATCGAGGGAATACCGACGGTCAGCATATGGACGGTCAGGTGTCAGCGTCGGTATGACCCTCGAAAAATTTGGGAATGTCGTTTAGCCTCGGAAACCCTACGTCGGTATAAGCGTCTATAAATTACTAGAATTACCAATGCTTATACTAACGGTATCTTTTTAATCGGGCCCCAAACTAAAATTCGTCAGTCTGAGCATTTTGAATCTACATCCTCTACTGTCGGCTTTGCACACACGGACAGCAAATCTGTGTTTGTCACTCTCTCTCTCTCTCTCTCTCTCTCTCTCTCTCTCTCTCTCCCCCTCCGTCTCTCTCTCTCTCCCTCTCTCTCTCTCTCTAAGCAGACCTCTATCTTTCTAGATCTGAAGTTTTGGTAAGTAGATCGCACATATTGTAGCACTCTTTTTTGTTTCTTTATGTTTTTGCTTTTTTAATATGTTCTTTGTTTAGTTTTGCAAGAGATTTTGGATCAAATCTTTGGAAATTCGACAAAGGAGAACTTCAAGTGGATTTTGATGACCTTGATTCAAACAATTCTCTCTCTCTCTCTCTCTCTCTCCCTCTCTCTCTCCCTCCCTCTCTCTAAGCACACCTCTATTTTTATAGATATGAAGTTTTGGTAAGTAGATCGCACATATTGTAGCCCTCTTTTTTCTTTCTTTATGTTTTTGCATTTCCAATATCTTCTCTCTTTAGTTTTGCAAGAGATTTTGGGATTAAATCTTTGGAAATTTGACCACGGATAACTTCAAGTGGATTTTGACGACCTTGATTCAAACAATTACATCGATGTAAGTGATTGTTTTCGATTGACATAGAGAGAGATAGAGAGAGAGTGAAAGAGAGAGAGGGAGAGATACATATACATACACACAAGCATGCATATGCATACAAGCATGCATATGCATACAAACATGCATATGCATACACACATACATGCATATGCATAGAAGCATGCATATGCATAGAAGCATGCATATGCATACACACATGCTTATGCATACACACATGCATACAAACATACAAGCATGCATATGCATACACACATACATGCATATGCATACAAGCATGCATATGCATACAAGGATGCATATGCATACACATATGCATATGCATACACACATACACAATGCATATGCATATGCATACACATATGCATATGCATACACATATGCATATGCATACACATATGCATATGCATACACAAATGCATATGCATACACACAAATGCATATGCATACACACAAAAGCATATGCATACAGACATGCATACATAATCATATGCATACAAACATGCATATGCATACATTATGCATACACACATGCAAACACAAAAATGCATATGCATACACAAAATCATATGCATACAAACATACATATGGATACACACATACATATGCATACACAAATGCATATGCATACACACAAATGCATATGCATACACACATACACACATATATATATGCATACACAAATGCATATGCATACACACAAATACATATGCATACACAATGCATATGCATACACACAAATGCATATGCATACAAACAAGCATGCATATGCATACACACATACATGCATATGCATACGAGCATGCATATGCATACACACATGCATACACACATGCATACACACATGCATATGCATACAAGCATGCATATGCATACACACAAATGCATATGCATACAAACATACATGCATATTACACACATACATGCATATGCATACAAGCATGCATATGCACACACACATACACAATGCATATGCATACACACAAATGCATATGCATACAAACAAGCATGCATATGCATACACACATACATGCATATGCATACAAGCATGCATATGCATAGACACATGCATATGCATACACACATGCATATGCATACACACATGCATATGCATACACACATACACACATACACAATGCATATGCATATGCATACACAATGCAGATGCATACACACAAATGCATATGCATACAAATATACATGCATATGCATACACACATACATGCATATGCATACACACATACACATATACACAATGCATATGCATACACACAAATGCATATGCATACAAACAAGCATGCATATGCATACACACATACATGCATATGCATACAAGCATGCATATGCATACACAGATACACACATACGCACATACACAATGCATATGCATATGCATATGCATACACAATGCATATGCATATGCATACACAATGCATATGCATATGCATACACAATGCATATGCATACATACAAATGCATATGCATACAAACATACATGCATATGCGTACACACATACATGCATATACATACAAGCATGCATATGCATACACACATACACACATACACACACATACACACATACACACACATACACAATGCATATGCATACACACATATACATATGCATACACCAATGCATATGCATACATACAAATGCATATGCATACACACAAATGCATATGCATACACACATGCATACAAACATGCATATGAATACAAACATGCATATGCACATGCACACACACATACACACAATCATATGCATACAAACATACATATGCATACATACATGCATATGCATACACACATACATATGCATACACAAATGCATATGCATACACACAAATGCATATGCATACACAATGCATATGCATACACACAAATGCATATGCATACAAACATACATGCATATGCATACACACATACATGCATATGCATACGAGCGTGCATATGCGTACACACATGCATATGCGTACACACATACATACACACATAAATGCATATGCATACACAAATGCATATGCATACACACAAATGCATATGCATACACACAAATGCATATGCATACACACAAATGCATATACATACACAAATCATATGCATACACATATGCATATGCATACACATATGCATATGCATACTGTAGAGGAGGTACTGGGGTGTCCACTTTTATCAAAAGTAGAGAATAAAATATGTCCAGTACGTCGCCTACTCAAGGGGGGTTCTCTTTAGGGAAGTATACCCTTTAACATTTCTGTGAGCAGGCAGAGGTAAATAATTGCACAGAGTTTTACATACTCTAGAAAACATCAACAACAAATGACCAAAGAAGACCATCCACTTCTTGATTCAAATAAGATGATTACAAGACTCGAGCATGTGGCAGACGTGCAACAAGTGCTTTTGTTCTAGTGTGAAGTTCATGAAAGGATTCACCTGATCTTAGCTTCAAGTTCTCTAGCTCATCTAGACCTCTTTCCGAGGAATCACTTGGTCGGAATGTCTGTGAGAACGCTACCTTCAGAGCCTCCCATGTAGTGAAATGGCCATCTGCATATTGACTATACCATTTATCTGCAAGACCCTCTAATGTGGATGGAAAGAGTGCCAGCATTGCATCCTCTCTATTTTGGAGACCTCCTCCATGGCATAAAGAGATGAATCTCCTCACATGATCATCAGCATCCTCATAAGTGTAGGGAATTTGATGTTTAGTCTGGAGAGTAAATGAGAGAGATCCTCCATTTGGACTGGTGTTTCTTCTGACGTATCTGAGGAGAAGTCTAAGGTTCTCCTATGCTTCTCTTTTGACAATGGTGTCGCACCTAAGTCAATAGATAAATTCAAGGTGGGTGGAGGAGAGGTAGGCTCACTAGTTGTGGTTATGTCTAATTTGTTCAGGATCCTTCGTTCACGAAGAGACTCCTTGTCTGCTCGCGGTTGGGTCATGTACCTAATTGCAAATCTAATAGGGCGAAAATACCTCTCACAGAAATGCAAAGGTCCCACCGTGCGTGCCAAACTGTAGAGGAGGTCATGGGGTGTCCACTTTTATCAAACGTAGAGAATAAAATATGTACAGTACGTCGCCTACTCAAGGGGGGTTCTCTTTAGGGAAGTATACCCTTTAACATTTCTGTGAGCAGGCAGAGGTAAATAATTGCACAGAGTTGTACATACTCCAGAAAACATCAACAACAAATGACCAAAGAAGACCATCCTCTTCTTGATTCAAATAAGATGATTACAAGATTGGTCAAAGAAATGCTCAAAAACTCATGCTCAGAGCTTCATGGCACTCTATGCAGACAACACAGATCAATACAAGCGGTGGAGAATTCCTCTAGACAATAGGGCTTACAATATCCTTGTCCCTAAAAAAAATCCAAGCCACTCTCTTACACTATAGTGTTGTTAGCCCTCCTCTGGGAAGCCCACGCTCAGTATCCACACTACAGAGTGGCTCCTACAGTAGGCTTGAGCCACAAAGTGCAAGAGAGGACTTCTACACGTACATACGCGTATCTGAAGCAATGTATCGCTAAAGAAAAATTGTCCCCCCAATGAGCACAAATCCATTGTTTTTATAGGCTCCAATAGGCCAAGAGGGCCTTGCCGAATCCTCACGTCCACTGATCACGCGCCGATGGATTGCCCAAAATTGAAGGGGTAGGTCAAATATTTCGCTTGATTTGAATTGGTTCCACAAAAATAGGTATTCCTCATGAATGATTGGCGGCAATCCATTTTTAACAATTACCTTTCCTCTTCTTACTTGCGATTTGAGGCCCTTTATTTATGCAGTCCGAGAAATTGGGATGACAGGTGGGGTAGCATCAATACTAGTAAAGCCCATGTACTTCTTCATTTACTATAGTCTCCTGCAGCATGGTGGAAATTCATGCCTTCGGCCTTTCAAGTCAACTTCTAAAGTTAGGGTAGTGTTCATAAAGCCCACCATCCATGGCTACTACAGTCTCCTTGATATTTTGTTATGGCTTCTGCACGTTCAATGTAGCAAGCGTTCGTCCCAGTTCCTAGAATCACTGCCATCATCCCATCTTCATTCCAATAACGAGCACTAGCCAAGGTTCCAACAATATCATTAACCCAAGCTGCAACTCTCATGTTGACACCTTGCTTCTTCATCACCTCTTGCAAAGACATCCTGAGTCAAGGGGGCTTGCGCGGGCTGAGGGGGGGGGGGGGGGGGGGGGGTTTGCGGGGGTGTGAGGGGTGGTGTGAGGAGTGGGCTGCGGGGGTGAGCGGGGGGTGAGCGGGCGGGGGCAAGGCGGGGGACAACGGGGGTGGGCAGGGATGAGCGGGGGGAAGCGGGGCGGGGGAGGTGAGCGTGGGGGGGGGGCTGCGGGGGTGTGAGGGGAAGCAGGCGGGGTTGAGCGGGGGGGCAAGGCGGGGGACAGCGGGGGCGGGCGGGGATGAGCGGGGGGCAGCGGGGCGGGGGATGGCGGAGAAGCGCGAGGACAGTGGGGGGGGATGGCGGGGGGAGAGAGAGAGAGAGAGAGAGAGAGAGAGAGAGAGAGAGAGAGAGAGAGAGAGAGAGAGAGAGAGAGAGAGAGAGAGAAGAGAGAGAGAGAGAGAGAGAGAGAGAGAGAGAGAGAGAGAGAGAGAGAGAGAGAGAGAGAGAGAGAGAGAGAGAGAGAGAGAGAGAGAGAGAGAGAGAAGAGAGGCCGAGAGAGAGAGAGAAAGAAGAGAGAGAGAGAGAGAGAGAGAGAGAGAGAGAGAGAGAGAGAGAGAGAGAGAGAGAGAGAGAGAGAGAGAGAGAGAGAGAGAGAGAGAAGGAGAGAGATCCGCGGGAGAGGAGAGAGAGAGAAAGAGAGAGAGAGAGAGAGAGAGAGAGAGAGAGAGAGAGAGAGAGAGAGAGAGAGAGAGAGAGAGAGAGAGAGAGAGAGAGAGAGAGAGGGGGAGAGAGAGAGAGAGAGAGAGAGAGAGAGAGAGAGAGAGAGAGAGAGAGAGAGAGAGAGAGAGAGAGAGAAAGAGGGAAAAGAGAGAGAGAGAGAAAGAGGGAAAAGAGAGAGAGAGAGAAATCGGGGAAAGAGAGAGAGGGAGAGAGGGAGAGAGGGAGAGAAAGAGAGAGAGAAAGAGAGAGAGAGAGAGAGAGAGAGAGAGAGAGAGAGAGAGAGAGAGAGAGAGAGAGAGAGAGAGAGAAAGAAAGAGGGAAAAGAGAGAGAGAGAGAGAGAGAGAGAGAGAGAGAGAGAGAAACAAAGGCAATGAAACCGTGGTTTGACAAATACAGAAGATCATCATGCACTCCCAGACAACGAACAGAGCATGCACATGGATTCACACAGCATGCATGAGCCACGCCTGTATCTGCATTCCAATGTACATCCTTGGTCACCAGGTATAGAGATGTCACAACCCACGAAATGTGGACCTCCTGCATGCCTAGCAAGAGAGAGAGAAAGGAGGAGGGTTACTACAGACCCCCCATCAGGATCTTTCACCGCCTCGATGCAATTTCCTTCTCATCCGCTTATTGAATAACGAAATAACTGCCAAAACTTGAATGACACGTAGTATATAGAGTGGTTCAAATCCTTCCAAGTTGACTTAGTTTAGGTACTTCTTGACCCTGGAGATGTTGACCAGGGGAATCCTTTTACCCCGCAGATCTTCTAGATGCACTACTTCATGTGGTAATACCTTGATCACCTTATAAGGTCCTATCCATTTAGGTGCCAATTTAGTTGAAATTACCGGGACTTGATGCACTAAAACCATGGACCCTTCCTGAACTTCATTGGATCTCAGATACCTGTCATGCAATCTCTTGCGCTCTTCTTGTGTTACCTGAAGTTTCTGCATTGCCCCTTCTCTATATTCTTCAATTCCAATGGTTTTGATTCCTATTTCCTTTTTGATAATGAACTCGAATGGTGCCAATGCCTCTTTTCCATATACTAAACGAAATGGAGTCTCGCCTATGGTTCCCCTCTTCGTGGTTCTGAAAGCCCAAATTGCACCGATCAGTGCTTATGGCCAGGAGCTTTGATGATCGAAAGATAATTTGCGAAGCAATCCAATCAAAATCTTATTGGAACTCTCTGCTTGGCCATTTGCCCTTGGATAGTAGGGACAAGATTTTTTATGGAAGATTTTGTACCTGTCAAATATAAACTGGAGCAATTGATTTATAAAATGTGTGCCTCTGTCACTAGTGATTTCCAATGGGCAACCAAATCTTGAGAAAATATGTTTATACAAGAACTTAGCTACTGTTAGAGCCGTGCAGTCTACAGTAGATTTAGCCTCTATCCACTTAGTGGCATAACATGTGGCCATCAATATATACTTTCTACCCCCTCGTTGACCAGTTGGACTAATTGGTCCTATGAAATCAAGACCCAATCGTTCAAATGGGAGCCATCCTATGGATATGACTAATGGTTGGAAATTCAATCTGGTCGGCGTAGGAGGACACCTCTGGCAGATGTGGCATTCTTTAGCGAACTTGATCGCATCCTTGTAAATATGAGGCCACCATAGGCCTTTGTGGATGATTCTATGAGCCAATTCTTCCCCCTTTAGATGTCCTTCACTGTGTGCAGCCTTTAGCAGAAGATTTACCTCCTCTGGATAGACACACCTTCTCAATATATCATCCTGACAGTATTTATATAAATTTCCATTTATAAGAGAATATGCTTTGGTTTTCAAAAGCAATCTTCTTTTTTCTACAGGTGTCAAGTGTTCTGGGATCTTTCCAGTAGTGAGAACATGAAGAATTTCATCATACCAACCAGTCCGAATTGCTACTAGGAAAAGATTGCTATCCACCAGTTCATCATTAATACATGTTGCTTTTTCGCTCATTGCCGTCTTGGACACTTGATCTACCATGTAGTGCTCTTTTCCTGGCTTAATATGAATATCAAAATTAAATTCTTGAAATAAGAGTAATCATCTCCAAATCCTTCTAGCTACTCTAGGCTTGTTTATCAAATACTTCAAGGGCTGATGATCAGATATAACTATAAAATGTACACCAAGGAGATAATGTCGGAACTTCTGAAGTGCAAATACAATAGCCAAACCTTCCCTTTCCGTTGTACTGTAATTCCTTTCAGCTTGGTTGAGTAGTCTGCTGGCATAGGAGATAGGTCTATCAACCTTATGTGATGATGGTTGAGCTAGAACTGCACCAACAACATGAAGACTAGCATTTGTATGCACACGAAATTCCAATGACCAGTCAGGAACACTTAAAAGTGGAGCAGTACATAGCCTCAATTTTAGTTCATAAAATGCTTTGTCAGCTTCAGCACTCCATGAGAAAGGGACCTTTTTACTGGTAAGCCTTGACAATGGCTTAGCAATTTCTGAATACATCCGAATGAATCTTCTGTGATACCCTGAATGGCCCAAGAAACTTTGCACTTCTTTTGGGCTTTGTGGAATTGGCATGGAAAGAATAGCCGTAACCTTTGCAGGGTCCACGGTTATACCTTCAGCAGATACTATGTGACCAAGAAGAGTGCCCTTAGTGACCAAAAAGTGACATTTATCAGGATTCAATTTCAAACTTGTTTTGAGACATTGCTCAAAAATTTCTTTTAGATTTTCCAAATGGTCATGGAAATCTTGAACTGCTGCTCTTTTATCTGTACCTGAAAAACCTGAAAAGTCATCCATGAAAATGCATAGAAAGATTGTTAACCATTTGCCCAATATCAGATACATCGTTCTATTAAATGAAGCTGGTGCATTCTTCAAACCAAAAGCCATGCGAGTATAGACATAAGTGCCCCAGGGAGTGACAAAGGCTGTTTTGTCCCTATCATCAGGATGGATCACTATCTGATTGTAGCCACTAAAACCATCCAAGAAACTATACAAAGTGTGACCAGCTACTTCCTCAAGTACTTGCTCTGTGAAGGGCTGAGGAAATCCATCTTGAAAAGTCACTTTATTCAAAGCACGAAAATCAACACAGACTCTTATTTTTCCACTATTTTTCTTGGGCACAATAACCATAGAAGAAAGCCACCTGGAATGTTCTACTGGAACAATTATACTTGCTTCTTCTAGTTTTGTAATTTCTGCTTTTACTGCCTCTGCATACTTCGGATTGAGTCGGTATGGTCTACTTCTTGCAGGCGCGGTGTCGGAAAGTTTTCAACTTTCCAGTTGATGACCAGAGAAAATGAAATTAACTTAATTGATGAATTTTAACCTTTTATATCACTGTTGATTAGTTGTTCTGGATTGAATTAACTACTTTTGAAGTGTTTGCAGGTACAGGAAATGATAAAGAATACATGTTCATATTAGGGTTTACTCTAATTTCACATTTAATGAGTTGTTTTATTCATACATTCAAGAATCATGGGTATTTAACCCTAGGATTTCATAAGTTGATATGATTTTATGTTAGTTGGGTTAATCTGAAGGGTTTTAAAAGATTCTAATGGGTTAATGCTAGGGTTTACTTAAGTGTTAATGAGTTAATGGTAGTGTTTCAGAAGGATTTTAATGGTCTAACCCAGGGGGTTTTATGGGTTTCAAATAGGTTTTCTAGGGTTTTAGTATGTCTCAAGGGCTAGAATAGTTGTTATTCAATATATAAATTACATATTTATGTATTAAAAATTAAACTATGCTATTAATAATTACTTTAATCATATGTGTGCATTTAAATACTAAGGTTCTAATTAATTAAACCCTTAAACTAAGATTGAATTAAATGATTTATTTAAAATAAGAAATATAGGCTAATTAAATTAAAAATGGTAAATTAAATGGATAAATAGCTAGTGGTCTATATGGATGCTAGAAAAAAGAATGGTATATGAGTAATGTGGAATTAAAGTGAATTAAGGAGTGGTCTGAAAGGAAGATGCACTTAAAGTGAAAAAGTTGGTTAATGAAAAGGAATGGAGAGAATTAATGTAGATGAAAAGAGAGGTGAAAGTAAGTTGTGTGCATAAAGCTAATTAAAAGTGTGGTTGAGATGAGTGGGCAAAAGTGAGGTTGAAAACTTAAAGTAGGAAACCAAAAGAGTGGTTTAGAGAGGATCTGTGTGAGTATATATATGTATGCTTTGATCATGAACTCCTAATGTTTGTTTCAGGTAATTTTACTCTTCTTCTTGTTGCTTCATTCCTTCATCTCTATGTCTGTGCATCTCATTGTAGAGAGAGAAAGGTTTAGCGTCGACAGAGAATTGCATGAAGAAAGTAGCGTAGTGGTCTTCGCAGGTAGGAGCTAGGAGCAGAGGCGAGCATCTTTCAGCTCTTTACCTTCATCACTGGCATCCGAACTAAAGTGAAGTGACGCCTTGCATTGCCCCTAATGGTTCTTCATGTGCTCAATAGACGATAACGGCGCTAACAGCCTGTGGAGATGATGAATTTGAATAACTATTTGGCGATATTGATGTAGGGGACATTCATGCGCTGCGTGGCTATGGTTCTGTACGCTGGTCAGTTGACGATGAATCCGATACCTCGATTGATACTCCTTCGGGCAAAGTCGTTCCTGAAGAAGGCATTTCTGAGCCCGATGCTAACGGGTGTCATCCATGTTTATTCCCCGCTAAAGTTAATCCCGATGCTCCATCAGTTTGAATCTCTCCGAATACGGATTGTCAAGCACAGAGTATTGGGAAGGGTGGAAATGATGCACAAGATACTGGTTTGCATTCAAATACTGTCGAAACTGACAGCGATGATGATTTGAACATTGTTTTGAATCCGTCACAGGAATGTCCTGACGTAGGCAGTCCTGATGAGAGTGAGGATGGTGAGGATTTCGTTGTACTAACTGGTAATGAGGTAGCAGGGAAGGAGTGGTCAGCGCTAAAGAGGCCATCACTAGAGAGAAAGTAGGACATGGAGCCTTCGTCTCGTTTTTGTCTTGCGAACTTGAGTTTTACCTTCTCTTTCCCTGTGTCTCTCTCTGATCCTTCTGTCATTATCATGTGGATCATTCGTATAGACTTACGTGCATCAACAAAAATGTATATATGTTAGGCAGCGGATAAGGAAGGAGGACTCTGTCTTGATAAAAAGAGAAAGGAAAGAGAAGGAGAGAGAGAGAAAGGAAAGAGAAGGAGAGAGAAAGAAAGGAAAGAGAAGGAGAGAGAGGGAGAAAGGAAAGAGAAGGAGGAATAGAGAGAACAAGAGAGATAGAGAGAGAGCGAGAACAGAGTTACTAGAGTAATTTCAATTATTATTTAGTAACTATTATTTGGTTCTTTAATAATTAATTATTTACAAGCATATATAGATGCACACATGTTAGACTAATATATGAATGTATTAAAGTGAGTTAATGTGCATGTATCTATTTGATTGTGTATGGAAATTATGAAGGTATAAATATCACATGATGTTAGAAACATAAGAATAAGTGTCCTTGAATGCATATAAGAAGCATGAATGTATATGTAAGCATGGAAGAGAAATGCATGAAGATGCATATTATCATGCATGAGCATGTCTATTAGCATAAGCATAAGCATGATTAGAGTGTGCATAAGTGTAAGTGTGTATATATTTGCATAATGATATCATATATGTAGCTATTCATGTCAATATGTTAGTATGCTTAAAGTTAAGTGTTAGCATGCATATTTATATAATGACAAGTGTGTTAGTATGTGTGTGTATTAGTATATCAATTAGCATAATTGAAAGCATGCATGTAAAGTGCATATGTATGCATGAGTAATATTATGTTATGCATGTTAAGTGCATATATGCATGAACATGAGCATGTGTATGTTTTGATGTATGTGAAGAATGTCTTTTATGTTTCTTCTTGATTTCTTGTTAGATTACTAATTTCCTAATGTTTGTTTCAGACATTCAAAGCAAAAGAATCGAAGAGCATCGTGGCAAAAGTGAAGATTTCATCAATTCAATTATCCGACAATCTGAATTAAATCCATAGAAATTATCCTTGATTAAGCTTTGTATAGGATTCACTTATTGTATAAGTGAATCCTATACAATAAGTGATTCACTTCTGATTTGAAAAGCGGGCTATATAAGGCGGATGTATGCTAGAGGGGAGTTAGTTTTTGTATCTTAATGGCAAATGGTTAGGAGATGAGGATAGAAGGCTTATATAACATATGCTTTACTTATGAACAGAGTTAATAGAAGAGTTAGTAGGAACACTATTTGAATGACTTCTATAGTTTCCTTCTAAAACCTGTTTCCAATTCATGCATTGAACGAAAAGGTTTAAATTCAAGTTTACATAATTTTATAAGTTTTCTTTGCTATTTGAAGATGTACTAATGATAGAAGCATTTTTTATATACAGACAATTTGAATTTGAATCATGAATCATTTTCAAAAGAATTTGATATTGCTTTCTATGATCTGCAGGTTGGCCCATCGAGGACGATGTGCAGGTTTGGCCGGGGCGAATGTCGGAAAGTTTTAAACTTTCCAGTTGATGACCAGAGAAAATGAAATTAACTTAATTGGTGAATTTTAACCTTTTATATCACTGTTGATTAGTTGTTCTAGATTGAATTAACTACTTTTGAAGTGTTTGCAGGTACAGGAAATGATAAAGAATACATGTTCATATTAGGGTTTACTCTAATTTCACATTTAATGAGTTGTTTTATTCATACATTCAAGAATCATGGGTATTTAACCCTAGGATTTCATAAGTTGATATGATTTTATGTTAGTTGGGCTAATTTGAAGGGTTTCAAAAGATTCTAATGGGTTAATGCTAGGGTTTATTTAAGTGTTAATGAGTTAATGGTAGTGTTTCAGAAGGATTTTAATGGTCTAACCCACGGGGTTTTATGGGTTTCAAATAGGTTTTCTAGGGTTTTAGTATGTCTCAAGGGCTAGAATAGTTGTTATTCAATATATAAATTACATATTTATGTATTAAAAATTAAACTATGCTATTAATAATTACTTTAATCATATGTGTGCATTTAAATACTAAGGTTCTAACTAATTAAACCCTTAAACTAAGATTGAATTAAATGATTTATTTAAAATAAGAAATATAGGCTAATTAAATTAAAAATGGTAAATTAAATGGATAAATAGCTAGTGGTCTATATGGATGCTAGAAAAAAGAATGGTATATGAGTAATGTGGAATTAAAGTGAATTAAGGAGTGGTCTGAAAGGAAGATGCACTTAAAGTGAAAAAGTTAAGTTGGTTAATGAAAAGGAATGGAGAGAATTAATGTAGATGAAAAGAGAGGTGAAAGTAAGTTGTGTGCATAAAGCTAATTAAAAGTGTGGTTGAGATGAGTGGGCAAAAGTGAGGTTGAAAACTTAAAGTAGGAAACCAAAAGAGTGGTTTAGAGAGGATCTGTGTGAGTATATATATGTATGCTTTGATCATGAACTCCTAATGTTTGTTTCAGGTAATTTTACTCTTCTTCTTGTTGCTTCATTCCTTCATCTCTATGTCTGTGCATCTCATTGTAGAGAGAGAAAGGTTTAGCGTCGACAGAGAATTGCATGAAGAAAGTAGCGTAGTGGTCTCCGCCGGTAGGAGCTAGGAGCGGAGGCGAGCATCTTTCAGCTCTCTACCTTCATCACTGGCATCCGAACTAAAGTGAAGTGACGCCTTGCATTGCCCCTAATGGTTCTTCATGTGCTCAATAGATGATAATGGCGCTAGCAGCCTGTGGAGATGATGAATTTGAATAACTATTTGGCGATATTGATGTAGGGGACATTCATGCGCTACGTGGCTATGGTTCTGTACGCTGGCCAGTTGACGATGAATCCGATACCTCGATTGATACTCCTTCGGGCAAAGTCGTTCTTGAAGAAGGCATTTCTGAGCCCGATGCTAACGGGTGTCATCCATGTTTATTCCCCGCTAAAGTTAATCCCGATGCTCCATCTGTTCGAATCTCTCCGAATACGGATTGTCAAGCACAGAGTATTGGGAAGGGTGGAAATGATGCACAAGATACTCGTTTGCATTCAAATACTGTCGAAACTGACAGCGATGATGATTTGAACATTGTTTTGAATCCGTCACAGGAATGTCCTGACGTAGGCAGTCCTGATGAGAGTGAGGATGGTGAGGATTTTGTTGTACTAACTGGTAATGAGGTAGCAAGGAGGAGTGGTCAGCGCTAAAGAGGCCATCACTAGAGAGAAAGTGACTTACGTGCATCAACAAAAATGTATATATGTTAGGCAGTGGACAAGGAAGTAGGACTCTGTCTTGATAAAAAGAGAAAGGAAAGAGAAGGAGAGAGAGAGAGAAAGGAAAGAGAAGGAGAGAGAAAGAAAGGAAAGAGAAGGAGAGAGAGAGAGAGAAAGGAAAGAGAAGGAGGAATAGAGAGTAAAAGAGAGATAGAGAGAGAGAGAGAACAGAGTTACTAGAGTAATTTCAATTATTATTTAGTAACTATTATTTGGTTCTTTAATAATTAATTATTTACAAGCATATATAGATGCACACATGTTAGACTAATATATGAATGTATTAAAGTGAGTTAATGTGCATGTATCTATTTGCTTGTGTATGGAAATTATGAAGGTATAAATATCACATGATGTTAGAAACATAAGAATAAGTGTCCTTGAATGCATATAAGAAGCATGAATGTATATATAAGCATGGAAGAGAAATGCATGAAGATGCATATTATCATGCATGAGCATGTCTATTAGCATAAGCATAAGCATGATTAGAGTGTGCATAAGTGTAAGTGTGTATATATTTGCATAATGATATCATATATGTAGCTATTCATGTCAATATGTTAGTATGCTTAAAGTTAAGTGTTAGCACGCATATTTATATAATGACAAGTGTGTTAGTATGTGTGTGTATTAGTATATCAATTAGCATAATTGAAAGCATGCATGTAAAGTGCATATGTATGCATGAGTAATATTATGTTATGCATGTTAAGTGCATATATGCATGAACATGAGCATGTGTATGTTTTGATGTATGTGAAGAATGTCTTTGAAGAGCATCGTGGCAAAAGTGAAGATTTCATCAATTCAATTATCCGACAATCTGAATTAAATCCATAGAAATTATGCTTGATTAAGCTTTGTATAGGATTCAGTTATTGTTAGCCATCTTTTAGAGAAATTATATCATTTTATAGCATTGGAATCATCCATTATTTTCATTAACCTTAATTCAATTCTAATTTGCATTATCATTCTTGTCAATGTTATTTGAAAACGTTAATTTCAATTTCTCATGATTATTGTATGAATAGATTTTTTTCAATTATCTACTCCATATTTCCTAGATTTAAGAGTAATTTAGAATTTCTGATACCTTAGACGAAAGAAAAATATACCTAAAACACCTACGATTGTCTCATACACCCTGCGTGTGCCGAGGGATTTAGTGGCTGACTGATCCACCAGCCTTATGTCCGCAACTTCCCGACAGCGGCTCCCTCAACTAAGGGTATCCGATGTAACCCAAGCTCTTCTAGTATCCCTGTTATATCTTTGTAGGACCATGCAAAGACACTTTTATAGGCAAAAAGCAAAGAAGTTACCTTCTGTAGTAAAGGAGGATAATGCCACAACCAGGATGCCAAGTGAACTACTTGAGGGTTCTCTTCATCCCCTAAATTTACTTCTTGAACCAATGTTTCAGGGCTAGTTTTGCTTGAGAAATCATCTCCACTATATGCAGGAGTGGACTTTAATTCATATTCTGCAACATGTTCTTCTATCCATCCTTGAGGTATATCTGCAAAAGGAAGATCTTCTCTGCTCTTAGGTTCATAACCTTCTACCTCCGATACTTTTATATTGGTTGCTTCTTGAAAGCTTGTATTTTCCTGCAATTGCTCATTCTCCAACACCTTCTGATCTTCATTGCCCTTTCCTGTAATTACCTTATCTGCAACTTCTTCCTCAATTTCATTGATCTCCACTATGCAACACTCTGCACTTCCCATCATGCAATTTAACAATGTATCATCTTCTTGGGGTAGAGAGGGCATTACGTGAGTGTCCACAGTATATCCAGTAGTTTTTCCTGAGTCGAATTCTTCTTCCAGATGTAGTTGCAGTTGGCTATTGCTGCTTGTTGAAATCCATAGTTTTTTTTTCCCCCAATCTTGCAAAGCTTTTGCTTGCCTCAGCCAAGGTCTCCCCAGGAGTAAAGGGTAGGAAGTCTCCTGTGGAAGTGCAATAACAACAAAATCTAGCACAAAGTGGCAGCCCTGTACTACCATCAGTACCTTTTCAATAATGCCAAGTGGCGCAACCCGATGTTGTTCTGCTAATGTAACCGTGAATGGTGCCAACTTGGTGGGGTTCAATTTCAGTTTCCTCATTGTAAAATCTGGCATCAAATTGATACCAAAG
Organism: Ceratopteris richardii; assembly: GCA_020310875.1. Taxonomy (NCBI): domain Eukaryota; kingdom Viridiplantae; phylum Streptophyta; class Polypodiopsida; order Polypodiales; family Pteridaceae; genus Ceratopteris; species Ceratopteris richardii. The sequence goes on along the minus strand of CM035417.1, from coordinate 179,295,506 downwards.
CCTCCATCTATGATCACACCTGTGAGAGCTTCATCCTTTATACAAACAGATAATCTTGAGCTTTGGTAATCTGCTAAGGGTGCAGGAGAAAAATCAACCATGAAACCATCTATACTAGGTGATTGGACCAAGTGAGCAGAGTGTATAATCTTCAGTAAGTCACTTCTTATTTTTGAATCCACCCTTATAAGTTCATATAGACTAACCTTGTGATGAATACCCTTCAAGATCTGTTCAATGTTTACCTCATGAGTGTTTGCCTGCAGAGTTGTTGATTGATCCTTTATAGAAGTAGCCATCTTTTCATAGGCTCCTTCAATTTCTGTCTGGCCCTTCCACCCAGACTTCCTTTCCTCCTCTTTATCCTAGATTCCTTGTAGTTCCTCTCTATGGATTGCTGCTGCTTGTCTAGCCCTAGTCATCATGGGCATTGCAGAGGATGAAACAGCATAAGACTGGGTGGTCATACCTTCTTCTTGTGGAGAGACTGCAATCATGTGGATTGGAGCAAGACGACCTCTTAGGCAATCTTTGGTATAGTGATCCTTAGCCTCTGGACAATGTTGACAAGGAGGTGCATCTTCTGGAAGAGAACACCTATTTTGCATGTGGCCGTACTCACCACAATGATAGCACATCAAAGGTCTATTATATCTAGGTTTTGGAGGCCGATTCTCCTCTCTATTTGATGTATTTGATGTATTTGAAGTACTAGCATAATATGAATCCAAATTTTGAGGGTTACCTCTTTGCTGTGTACCCTTGAGGTAGTAGCAATCCCTAGCTTCATGACAATCCTTTCCACAAAATTGACAGCTTACCTTAATAGGGCAATTAGCATTGGAATGTCCATTGTTGTTACAAATTGTACACCAAATCTGTCTCCTTATATCCTAAGTGGTCTTCAAATCTTCTAACTCCCGGCGAAGTTGAGCTACTTCATCATCAGTGCGACGCAGTGGTGGCAAGACCTTCTCTTCTTGTTGATTTTGTTGCATTTTCAATGCTTCCGGTTCCTTCCTCAGTTGCCCAATAGGATCCAGGTCTGCAGCATAATTTCTTTGTGTATCCTCTTCAAAATGTTGCCTTGCTTCTTCTATGCGTGATGCCGCTACAACAAAATCATTGAGGGTTGCATCCAATCTAAGAGACTCACAAAGCTTCTGCTGAGATGACTTGGGTAGAGCCTTTTCTATCCACTTTTTAACCAAAAAGTCACCTGGAGCATGTGGTAGACGTGCAACAAGTGCTTTTGTTCTAGTGTGAAGTTCATGAAAGGATTCACCTGATCTTAGCTTCAAGTTCTCTAGCTGATCTAGAGCTCTTTCCGAGGAATCACTTGGTCGGAATGTCTGTGAGAACGCCGCCTTCAGAGCCTCCCATGTAGTGAAATGGCCATCTGCATATTGACTATACCATTTATCTGCAAGACCCTCTAATGTGGATGGAAAGAGTGCCAGCATTGCATCCTCTCTATTTTGCAGACCTCGTCCACGACATAAAGAGATGAATCTCCTCACATGATCATCAACATCCTCATAAGCTTGTCCCTTGAAGGTAGGGAATTTGATGTTTAGTCTGGAGAGTAAATGAGAGAGATCCTCCATTTGGACTGGTGTTTCTTCTGACGTATTTGAGGAGAAGTCTAAGGTTCTCCTATGCTTCTCTTTTGACAATGGTGTCACACCTAAGTCCATAGATAAATTCAAGGTGGGTGGAGGAGAGGTAGGCTCACTAGTTGTGGTTATGTCTAATTTGTTCAGGATCCTTCGTTCACGGAGAGACTCCTTGTCTGCTCGCGTATGGGTCATGTACCTAATTGCAAATCTAATATGGCGAAAATACCTCTCATAGAAATGCAAAGGTCCCACTGTGCGTGCCAAACTGTAGAGGAGGTACGGGGGTGTCCACTTTTATCAAAAGTAGAGAATAAAATATGTCCAGTACGTTGCCTATTCAAGGGGGGTTCTCTTTAGGGAAGTATACCCTTTAACATTTCTGTGAGCAGGCTAGAGGTAAATAATTGCAATGAGTTGTACATACTCCAGAAAACATCAACTACAAATGACCAAAGAAGACCATCCACTTCTCGATTCAAATAAGATGATTACAAGATTGGTCAAAGAAATGCTCAAAAACTCATGCTCAGAGCTTCATGGCACTCTATGCAGACAAACACAGATCAATACAAGCGGTGGAGAATTCCTCTAGACAATAGGGCTTACAATATCCTTGTCCCTAAAAAAAATCCAAGCCACTCTCTTACACTATACTGTTGTTGGCCCTCCACTGGGAAGCCCACGCTCTGTATCCACACTACAGAGTGGATCCTACAGTAGGCTTGAGCCACAAAGTGCAAGAGAGGACTTCTGCATGTACATACGCGTATCTGAACCAATCTATCTCTAAAGAAAAATTGTCCCCCCAATGAGCACAAATCCATTGTTTTTATAGCCTCGAATAGGCCAAGAGGGCCTTGTCAAATCCTCACGTCCATTGATCACCCGCCGGTGGATTGCCCAAAATTGAAGGGGTAGGTCAAATATTCCGCTTGATTTGAATTGGTTCCACAAAAATAGGTATTCCTCATGAATGATTGGCAACAACCCATTTTTAACAATTACCTTTCCTCTTCTTACTTGCAATTTGAGGCCCTTTACTTATGCAGTCCGAGAAATTGGGATGACAGGTGGGGTAGTATCAATACTAGTAAAGCCCATGTACTTCTTCATTTACTATAGTCTCCTGCAGCATGGTGGAAATTCACGCCTTCGGCCTTTCAAGTCAACTTCTAAAGTTAGGGTAGTGTTCATAAAGCCCACCATCCATGGCTACTACAGTCTCCTTGATATTTTGTTATGGCTTCTGCACGTTCAATGTAGCAAGCGTTCGTCCCAGTTCCTAGAATCACTACCATCATCCCATCTTCATTCCAATAACGAGCACCAGCCAAGGTTCCCACAGTATCATTAACCCAAGCTGCAACTCTCATGTTGACACCTTGCTTCTTCATCACCTCTTGCAAAGACTGAACCACTTCCTTCCCAATCCCATAAGATATTGCAAATCCCTTTGTCCACTTTAGTAGACATCCTAGGTCAAGGGGGCTTGCGGGGGCTGAGGGGGGGGGGGGGTTTGCGGGGGTGTGAGGGGTGGTGTGAGGGGTGGTGTGAGGGGTGGGCTGCGGGGGTGTGAGGGGTGGGCTGCGGGGGTGTGAGGGGGGGGTTTGCGGGGGTGTGAGGGGTGGTGTGAGGGGTCGGCTGCGGGGGTGTGAGAAGTGGGCTGCGGGGGTGCGAGGGGTGGTGTGAGGGGTGGTGTGAGGTATGAGGGGTCTGAGGGGGGCTTGCGGGGGCTGAGGGGGGCGGGTTTGCGGGGGTGTGAGGAGTGGGCTGTGGGGGTGTGAGGGGGGGCTGCGGGGGTGTGAGGGGTGGGCTGCGGGGGTGCGAGGGGGGGGGGTGCGGGGGTGTGAGGGGAAGCAGGCGGAGGTGAGCGGGGGGGGGGGGGGGGGGGGCGGGGGGGTGGGGCTACGGGGGTGTGAGGGGTTGGCTGGGGGGTGCGAGGGGGGGCTGCGGGGGTGTGAGGGGAAGCAGATGGAGGTGAGCGGGGGGGGGGGCTGCGGGGGTGTGAGGGGAAGCAGGTGGGGGTGAGCGGGGGGGCAAGGCGGGGGACAGCGGGGGCGGGCGGGGGTGAGCAGGGCAGGGAATGGCGGAGGTGAGCGGGGGGGGGGGGCTGCGGGGGTGTGAGGGGAAGCAGGCGGGGGTGAGCGGGGCGACAAGGCGGGGGACAGCGGGGGCGGGCGGGTGAGCGGGGGGCAGCAGGGCGAGGGATGGCGGAGATGAGCAAGGGGGGCTGCGGGGGTGTGAGGGGAAGCAGGCGGGGGTGAGCGGGGGGGGCAAGGCGGGGGATAGCAGGGACGTGCGGGGGTGAGCGGGGGGCTGCGGGGCGGGGGATGGCGGAGGTGAGCGGGGGGGGGGGGGGGTTGCGGGGGTGTGAGGGGAAGCAGGCGGGGGTGAGCGGGGGGACAAGGCGGGGGACAGCGGGGGCGGGCGGGGGTGAGCGGGGGGCAGCGGGGCGAGGGATGGCGGAGGTGAGCGGGGGGGGCTGCGGGGGTGTGAGGGGAAGGAGGCGGGGGTGAGCGGGGGGGCAAGGCGGGGGACAGCGGGGGCAGGCGGGGGTGAGCGGGGGGCAGCGCGCCGAGGGATGGCGGGGAAGCGCGGGGACAGTGGGGGCAGGGGATGGCGGGGAGAGAGAGAGAGAGAGAGAGAGAGAGAGAGAGAGAGAGAGAGAGAGAGAGAGAGAGAGAGAGAGAGAGAGAGAGAGAGAGAGAGAGAGAGAGAGAGAGAGAGAGAGAGAGAGAGAGAGAGAGAGAGAGAGAGAGAGAGAGAGAGAGAGAGAGAGAGAGAGAGAGAGAGAGAGAGAGAGAGAGAGAGAGAGAGAGAGAGAGAGAGAGAGAGAGAGAGAGAGAGAGAGAGAGAGAGAGAGAGAGAGAGAGAGAGAGAGAGAGGAGAGAGAGAGAGAGAGAGAGAGAGAGAGAGAGAGAGAGAGAGAGAGAGAGAGAGAGAGAGAGAGAGAGAGAGAGAGAGAGAGAGAGAGAGAGAGAGAGAGAGAGAGAGAGAGAGAGAGAGAGAGAGAGAGAGAGAGAGAGGAGAGAGAGAGAGAGAGAGAGAGAGAGAGAGAGAGAGAGAGAGAGAGAGAGAGAGAGAGAGAGAGAGAGAGAGAGGAGAGAGAGAGAGAGAGAGAGAGAGAGAGAGAGAGAGAGAGAGAGAGAGAGAGAGAGAGAGAGAGAGAGAGAGAGAGAGAGAGAGAGAGAGAGAGAGAGAGAGAGAGAGAGAGAGAGAGAGAGAGAGAGAGAGAGAGAGAGAGAGAGAGAGAGAGAGAGAGAGAGAGAGAGAGAGAGAGAGAGAGAGAGAGAGAGAGAGAGAGAGACAGAAAGAGGGAAAAGAGAGAGAGAGAAATCAGGGAAAGAGAGAGAGGGAGAGAGGGAGAGAGGGAGAGAAAGAGAGAGAGAAAGAGAGAGAGAGAGAGAGAGGGAGAGAGAGGGAAAAGAGAGAGAGAGAGAGAAACCAAGGCAACAAAACCGTGGTTTGACAAATACAGAAGATCATCATGCACTCCCGGACAACGAACAAAGCATGCACATGGATTCACACAGCATGCATGAGCCACGCTTGTATCTGCATTCCAATGTACATCCTTGGTCACCAGGTATAGAGATGTCACAACCCATGAAATGTGGACTTCCTGCATGCCTAGCAAGAGAGAGAGAAAGGAGGAGGGGTACTACACATACACCAATGCATATGTATACACACATTGGATTAGATGGGATCTTCACATTGGATCAGATGGGATCTCCACGTACACCTTGGGGAGGGCATGACCATGACGACTCCAAAATATATCACATACGTAATGGAGCTCCAGTCATGGATGCAGTTGGGAAGTCAATGCGTCAACGCATTCAACAACTTTGCTCCATAGAATTTGGACATTTTGTAATGCTAAAATGGAGCGAACAGGATAGGGATTCTAAAAACAATATCACAGAAACAATATATGAAGAGTACCGGCTAGCACCTGGGAATCCTATTCTGAGTTCCGAGTGGATTCAACATACGGCATGCGAGGTGATGTCTCATCGACGATCAGAAGCTCGCGATGCTTTTAGAGCAGGCTTACCGAAGCCTGTGTGGTTAGATTTTGAAGTGTGGGAATTGATTCAGGATGAGTAGCAACATACTCCTTATCCATATCATCAACAGAGAGATGCGGCGGCCACACGTTTGGATACGATTGGAACATCACATTTATGTAGCGGCGGATACGACAGTATGCGCTACCAATTTTTAAGTATCATGATAATTATTCAATTTGTTTGTGTTTAGCACATCATGTATGTTCATGTAACATTTTGCATATTTATTATAGGAGTCGGCAGTGGGTCGTCCTCCGATGCGAACCGAAGAATCTTTCGGATATCGTCATGGATTGACTACACTATTGCAAGATTTAGAGGGACAAGGTGCAATCATCTCATGGAAGAATATTCTATGATTAGGTAAACTTATAGCTTGGTTTCGTATTTTTATTTGTTGTTTATAAATGTCATGTCAACTTGTCTCATTTTACGCATGCTTTGTTGCAGGATTGCAGGTGTAAATTTTTTGATCCCCTTACATATACGCTTCGCCACAATTTTGTATTACAGTCCTATGTGCCAATGATGTACTATAATTTTGTATTCGATTCTTATATAGAAGTGCTTTTCCACATTGCCACAATTTTGTATTACACTTCTATGTGGCAATGATGTACCATATTTTTGTATTCGATTCCTATATGGAAGTGCTTTGTCGCACTCTTGTACATCTTTCATTTATGGAATATACAACTTTTTGTAGATGATTCATGGTTCATTTTTGCTCATACAAAACATGTTTTGGTTGTCATTAGAGTACATAACACATGTACTCGGTTTAGAGCTGGGCAAAGTCTATTGACTTTTGCCAAACAACATCATGCTGTAGCAATAGACAACACACTCTGCCCAAAAAAAAATTGTGCAGATATGGTCGTCGATATAGGCGTCCGTACACCTAGTATATTCATGAGTATATGCGTCAGTACGCCCAGCAGAGGCGCTAGTATGAGCATCGGTATGAGCATCGGTAATACGGACCCTCAAACCGATGCTCATATTGGTGCATATACTGACATTTATACCCACCAATATGCCAGCGTTATCTTTCTGGCGCCCATACCAACCCCAACACCGATGTCGCGAAAAAATTACGCTCATTCAATTTCCTCGGTAGCAGCCTCAATATACTCTAGATGTGTTGTAGTTTTATTCCTCACATTCACTCTTATAGAATGGCTAAGGATGCTTGGGATACACTTACCGGTTTATACCAGGCAAGGAATGAGGCTCTTGTTTCTTATCTCTGAAAAAAGTTGGAGAGTGAGCACATGAATGAAGGAGATTGCATGACATTGTTTTGACAAAGATCAAAGATTTGAAGGAATAGTTGATTTCTACTCATGAAGTCTTGCCTGAGAGTTCACTTGCATAGACTACTCAAATTCCTACTCAAAGATTTGAAGGAATAGTTTTGCTTCTACTCTTCGTTTCATGATGAAAGGCAATCCAAATTCCTTAGCATTTGAGGAGTTAGTCTGTCTTCTGTTGCAAGAAGGTTAGTCTAGACCGAACATGTCCATTATGCATGTTGCAAATCAAGATTTTTTGGCTACTCAAAAGGGCAAAGGTAAATTGAGCTCTTTTACTGGTAAGCAAAAACCTGCTAATTCTCCACAATAAAAGAAGGATAGCGGAGACAAGAAGAAAAAAGAACAGAAAAAATTGTTTTGCAAGTTGTGTAAACGAAATGATCATGTCATAAAGAGTCATCCAAAATTGGCTGCTAAAGAGGGAAGGAAAAAAGAGGCTGGAATGGGTGTTGCATAGGCCTCCACACTCAAAACAAAGTGTGCTAATCTTATGCAAAATGAAGAATGGGCATTTGCCAATGTTTGCAGTTATGAACCATCTTGTCATGAATAATGTATGTCTGTAGTAGACTCGAATGTTTGGTACTTTGATAGTAGGGCAACTTTCAAAGTGACTTTAATGAAAGCTAATGAATGCTAGAGTTAGATGTCTACGAACGCACGCGAACAAGACAAGGAAGAAGAAGAAGCTTGGAGCACAACACACAATACTGAATGTATTACTAGAGAATGTACAAAGATAAGTAGCCCCTTAGGGCAATAGGTGTATATACAAGCCGGGGGCAAAAAACCTCCTAAAGAAGGAAAGAAGTGCCCCGGTGATCGTAGAGTGTTCACACACATCACTACCTAAGTATATCAAAAAATCCCACCGAGGAGTGATGCGGTGAACAAGTAGCTATCACTCATGTATAAGGAAGTGCAAAGATATGTGAAAATCACTCCACAAAAGGAAGTAAGCCCAAAGCTTTGCACAAAGCTTCAAATTTCTCCCTAGGCAGAGCCTTTGTGAAAAGGTCTGCAATGTTCTCCTGCATGGGCACATATGCCAAGCTTATCTCCCGAATAGAGAACCTCTCCTTGACATAATGATAGTGCACCTCAATGTGCTTAGTGCGAGCATGCAACATAGGGTTCCTCGCAACTGCTAATGTGCTCTGACTGTCAGCGAAGATGGTGGTGGCAAAAGACTGACCAACATCCAAATCAGCCATAAGGCGTTTGAGCGACACACAGTCAATAGTTGCTATGAAAGCTAGCCTATACTTAGCATCACAACTGGAAGTGGCCACAATAGGTTGCTTCTTTCTCAACCAAGATATACATGAGCTATCAAGCATGAAGCAAAAGCCACTAGTGGAGACACAAGTGCCATATCAACCAGCCCAATCAGAGTCAGAAAAAGCATGCAAATATGGCAGTAGTGATCCCTCCCTTAGGATAAAACAAACCAAGTAGCCGGGTACCACTCAATAGCGAAAGATGCGCTTAATCGCCTCCCAATGCTTGACTCCTAGGCAATGCATAAACCTGCCCATTTGTGAGACAACAAACTGAATATCTGGTCAAGTAATGCATAAATAAATCAAGCATCCAACAACTTGGTGATAGAGAACAACATCAAATGCATCTTGATTATCATAAAGAATCAGTTGTAAACATGTTTCCATAGGAGTGGCAATAGATTTACAGTCTTCAAGGTCAAAACGCTACAACAATGTCTCAATATATTTCTTTTGACACAAAGCCATTCCACTATCAACAAGCATATACTGAATGCCCAAATAATGATGCAAATGCCCCAAATCAGACATCTCAAATGAGGCATGCTTAACATATAAGGTGCTTTCAGTTGGACTGTTCTCAAAACCATGTGCAGTCATATAGGCATGTATCTTCTCATACTAAGCACATGGTGCTTTCTTTAAACCATATAATGCCTTCTTTAACCTACACACCTGGTTTTCATGCCCTTTCTGCACAAAGCCACGGGGCTGAAAAACATGCACTTCTTCATGCAAGTAACCATTCAAAAATGTTGTTTTAATGTCCAGTCGATGTACATTCTAACCATGATGAGCTGCAAGTCCACATATGCTCCGAACAATAGCCATACAACATGTAGGTGCAAAGGTCTCATCAAAATCAATGCCTCTTTCCTGTGCATAACCCTTTGCAACAAGCCTAGCCTTATACCTATCAACTGTACCATCAGGTTTATTTACACTCAAGCTTGTAAACCCACTTAGTGCCAATGGCCTTCTTGCTAGGAGGTAAGTCACATAAAGACCAAGTACAATTCTTCATTATAGCATCATATTCAGATTGCATAGTAGCCATCCAATTTTCTACATTTTGTGCTTCATCAAAGGAAACAGGCTCATTCTCATCACAGAAACTAGATGCATCCATAGCCTAAACGAGTACGATATGATAGAGGTGCATCTAATTTGCTATCATGCAAAGTCTGCACCAGTCATTTTGGCATAGTTTTTGCCTGCTCAATATCAACTCTCTCATCAACAAGTGCATCATGTAGATCTGCATCAGAAATGGAATGATCTGCATCATGACCTCAAACTTGTAGAGGCTGAGAAGTTGCCTCATTAGGACCAGTACTAGACTGTCCACCTCTAAAAAGAGGCAGCAAAGTATCTTACATGTCTTTGGAGCTAAGAGATGCTTCCTTAGTACATGAAAGCAATGGCCAAATAGCATCTTCCACAAAAACAACATCACGGCTAACCAGATTGCATTTAGTCTATGGATGATAGAGATGATAGGCTTTACTTTTAGAACTGTACCCAACAAAAATACATTTTATTGCTTTATCATCCAATTTTCTATGATGTTTTTCAGGCACTAACTCATACACCAAACAACCAAAAACATGCAGATGAGCATCAGATGGCTTGCGATCATACCAAGCCTCATATGGAGTGATAGACTACAATGCTTTAGTGGGACACCTGCTAAGTACATATGCTGCACACACGACAGCCTCAAGCCAGAAACTATGTGGTAAAGCCTGACTCTTGACCATACACCTCGCCATCTCCATGAGTGACCTGTTCTTTCGTTGAGCAACTCCATTCTGTTGAGGTGTATACGACACTGCACACTAGTGTTTTATCCCACGTTCAGCCAGAAATGCATTAAAATGAGAAGACATATCCCCCCCCCTCGATTAGAACCAAGGGTGCCTATTTTACATGCTGACATATTTTTAACCTAAACCAAAAACGGTTTGAAGCACATGACCACTTCTGACCCTTCAATGGCTATAACCATGCATGCCTGGATAAAATCATCGATGAAAGTCACAAAGTAAAGATAATTTCCAAAAGAAGGTGTCTACATAGGACCACAACCGTCACTATGTACAAGCTGTAACTTTTGAGTATCCCAAACTGAACCATCTTTTGGAAAGGACAAAGGCTGCATTTTGCCCAAAATATAGCCTTCACAAACATGTTTTCCACGTGCCTCAAGTTTCGGCAAAGAGGACACCATTTCAGATTTCTGTAGGCGTAGCAAACTAGCAAAACTCACATGACCAAACCATGCATGCCAAAGCTTTGCATCTGACATATCCTGAGAATCATGTACTGCACATGCTGATTCATTTATAGACCTTTCATAGTCTATGAGCTTATACAGCTGATGATATAAAATGCTAGAAGCAATAATCACATCGCCATTTTGTCAAATCGTGAACTGTACACCTGTCATCACCAAATTTCACAACCAAACCAATCTTGGCTAATGCAGACATTGATAACAGGTTCTTTTTTATCCCTAGCATAAATAAAGCATCTGACAAAGTAAAAGAACTACCATCAGTAGTAGTCAAAATGATCTTACCAACTCCCATAATAGGATAAGAGGAGTTGTTGACACATGTAACAGTATTCCCTCTAAACCTATGTTGCGAGGTAATATGTTTGGTCGCCCCACTGTCAAAGTACCAAACATCTTAGTCTATGACGCACATGCATTGCTCATGAGAAGATGGGTCAAAACTACAAATAGTAGTAAATGCCCATTCTTTTTTTTTTTGAAGAAACAAGGAAAATTTAAATTAATGGTGGCCATATACAAAGTGCCTTGGGCAGGAGACACCTGCCCCAGAGGACAATTTACAAATAGTAGTACATGTCTAGCCTTTTACAAGAGTACTGTTCGGCTAACAGTTTTTTCCATCTAGAGGGAGAATTCTCAGACAAGATCTTGAAGACATCATAGTTATTACAATAGGCATCTCTGATTCTCCTAATACAGGACAAAGAAGCATTTTTCAGAATAACAGGCAAAGTGATAAGGTAGTTCCTTTTTTTGCTACCAAATGTAGCCTCATTCCTACTGAGCCAAATGTACCAAAGAATGTATCCCCTCCAAATATTCCACAGCAAAATATCCAAGTGATTACAGCAGCCAAGAATAACTTCCATTTTACTAAGTTTGGGGAGACCATTCACAAGCAGATACTTCTCCACAGCAGACCAGAAGTTTTTAGCATGTTGACATTCAAGGAAGAGGTGTGAAACATCCTCCACAAGGGCACAAAATATACAGGATCCACCACTATTATAAATTCTCCTGATTTTATTACCAGTCCAGAGGCCATGGTGTAACATCCTCCATTGAAGAAAAGAATGTTTGCTGCAATCTGGAAAGGCCCACAGGGCTTTGAATCTGTAAGACCACTGGTGTGTAGACCAATTCACCTGCCATCTAGAGTTGAGCTTCTTCAGGATTTGATCAGCAGAACCTCTGTCATGTTTGAATCGCTTGAAGATGACATTAGCAACATCCACCAGATCAACTGTTTTCCTATGCCACCTGTCCTTCTTTTCCATCAACAAGCTTTTGTGCTTTTGAATTACCTGCAAGCAAGACATAGACAGATTAGTGGTAGAAAGGATTTCTTGTGCAGTCCTTACCCTAGCACCACACATGTAGTTGTTCCAAGTAGTAATTCCAGCTTTGTGGCATTTGTGTTGCTTGATGGACAGACTGTTTTTTTCACAGTAAGCAAGCCAACCCAGCCAAGGAGACTCCTGCAAATAAAATTGAAGAGAACAGTCAAGTTCATTGGTGAGTTTAAAAGAGTTTTTAGCTTTGAACTAGGCCCTCCACATTCTGCAAACTAAGGGACTACCAAAAGGGGTGATGGGATGAGGGGAAGTTATAATGTCCCAAAGGTTGAGATTTTTCCAGGCCCTGTAGTCAGAAAGACAGAATCTAGCAGTATTTCTTTTCAGAAGACAGGCCCAAACATCATTACAGTCAATACATCTCAGAATCCATTTAGAAGCCAAGTTGTCTGCCATTTTCACAGGATTAATAATGCCCAAGCCACCTTGATGTTTAGGGAGACAGCACACTTTCCAGGCCACTTTGGGGACTTTTTTTTTATCAGACTTGCTTCCCCATAGGAAGTTCCTGGCTAGACTGATAACCTGTCCAAGTTGCTTATTAGAAGGAGACCAACAAGCCAGGAAATAGACCAATTTTGGAAGAATGTAATGATTTAGAACAAAAGTTCTATGAGGGGGGGAGCTATTAGTATCATACCAGTATGTCAAGTGTTTTTTAAACCTTTCAACCACCCAATCCCACCTTTGAGCAAAAGAAATCTGGAAACCCATGGGAATCCCCAACAATCTAAAAATCTCTCCATCTTTGATAATGCTGCATCCAAGTCTAGAAACACATTCAGGAGTATAATCATTAGAAGCTTTAAATCCAGTTTTGGAATGGTTAACTTTGGAACCACTAGCAAGACAAAAAATCTCTAGACATTCCAGGACTTTGTTCACACAAAGATCATCAGCATTTAGCATAACATTAGTATCATCAGCAAACATTTGAAGCCCAAGAGGGGAAGGGGAGTTAATCACATTGATCCCTTTTATAGTACCATTGTTCATAGCATCTTTAACAAGCCAACCTAAAGCATCACTAGCAATAGCAAAGAGCAAGGGAGCAAGAGGACAGCCTTGACGTATGGATCTCCTAAGAGTAAAGGGATCAGATATGTGGCCATTGATGGCAACTCTAGAACAAGCATTGCCAAAAAGAGTGCTAATATTTCTGATGAGTCTTCTGCCAGCTCCCAAGTCTTGAAGAGATTGGAGAATAAAATCCCATTCAATTCTATCATAAGCCTTGTCAAAGTCAATCTTGAAGAAATAGAAATTTTGGCCCAGGTCTTTAGCATTGTCTATGCCTTCCCAAAGAGAAATGATAGCATCAAGGATGTATCTACCTTTGATGAATCCTTTTTGCTCAGGGAGGATAAAGTGTTTCATCATGGGACTGAGTCTTCTGGCTATGGTGGAAGCTATAATCTTGTAGATGGTGTTGAGGCAAGTGATAGGTCTCCAATTATTGAGGTCATCTTTATTTCCCCTTTTGTGAATGAGTCTGATTACACCAATGTTTATGTGACAAGGAAGAAATCCTTTGCTAGAAGCCTCTTCCCACACCAAGAGAATATAAGGAGTAAGAAAATCACATAGAAGTATGAAGAATTCATTTGGCAATCCATCAAATCTCGGAGACCTACAGGGTTTCAATTTATAAATGGTTTCTTTGATCTCACCGGTAGTGAGGGGCAGGTCCAGGATGGGAACCAGGCTTTCAGGAATCATTTTTTTCCTTTTTAGAGCAATAGTAGCTCTGGCCCTCCGGATGTCCTCCCCCCACTTGGGAGTACCAAAGAAAACATCCATAAAGAAGCTTTTAGCCTCCTGTAGAGTCTCTTCAATATTTAAAGTGTGACCACCTTCTTTCTTTTTCAAATTGGGAATGAAGTCCTGACTTTATTTTTTTTTAACAGAGAGAACATATGGTTGTTGTTCCTGTCCATTTTCTCACTCCAAAATTCTTTTGATGAGGCAAGGGAGTAACTAGCTTCAAGATAAATTTCCTTGCACAATCTCAAATGTAACCTTTGAAACTCTTGAGAAGTAACATCTAAAGCTTTAAGCTTATCCACAATAGCTCTACACTCTTTGGCTTTTTGCTTAAAGTGGGTAAAAACCACCTGCACATCTTTAACCGCTTTTTCCCAGGCCTTACTAGGAGAACTAGTGTTTTTAAAATGGTGGGAAAAAATCCTTTTAGACTCAGCTGTAATGCAGGGGAGCTTGAGAAGGTTAACATCAAGATGAGGCCAACCAGACTTAAAGGAGGGGTTACCAGTTCTAATGTTGACAATAAGGGGTTTATGGTCAGTCATCAGGAGGGAATGATCAATATGAGCACTAACCTCCCAACATTTTTGCAAAATGTTATTGTTGACATAGCATCTGTCTAATCTAGCAGCCATGTAGGAAGCACCAGACTGTTTATTGGACCAGGTAAAACCAGAATTTTTAGAAGCATCCACAAATTCATGCAGGATACATATGTTTTTCCAAGCATTTTTTCAGAACCAAAAATAATATTACCTTTACACTCCCATCTGTCTTTGATACAGGTGACCATGTTAAAATCCCCAATCATGATGGAGGGACCTTGTATTAGACAGATCTCTTCCCAACACAATTTTCTAATCATACATTTATTGGCAGCATAAACAGAAATGATAGAAAGGTTATAGGGGTTACCCAGCCTGAAGCAGCACCATTGATTGGTGCAGCTAGAAGACTTATCAACCAAGAAGGGTGACAGGGATTTGCTGAGGCCAATCACTGCACCACCCTTATTATCCTGATGATTGGTGGAAAACCAGATGAATTTATTAGATAGAATATTGAGCTTGATTTCCAAGGATTTCCCACCAGTTTTAACCTCCTGCAGGCAAATAACTTCAGGAATTCTATGCAGAGACATAATCCAACTGTTGATCATCTTTGGTCTTACAGGATCTGTAAGCCCCTTCACGTTTATGGAAAGAATGGAAAGGTTAAACATCATAATAATTAAAAGATTCATTTCTTACTATTCTTAGCAGACTTTACCGTAGAAGATCTCACCAAGTCTTTCTTTCTTGGTTTACTTGAAGATGCCAGTTGGGTTGACATGTTTGTGTCCTGCATAAGAGGCATAGCTTCCTCATTAAACATTTCATTTTCCATAGTTTCCAGTTTGTTATGATCCATAGCATCAAGTTCCTGTCTAAAAATCTCAACAGAAAGATTAGGATTCTCTAGATTCTCCAGCAAAGGGGTGGGATCAATCGAAAGCTTCCTTTCCAAGTCTTTTTGGGTATATAAGTTGATTACTTTGTTTTTTTTTCCCTACCAGGGACCAACCGTTTACTAGCTTATCTTGATTGTCCTTAGAATCACTAGCATTAACTTTGGTTGATTCTTCAACATTTAAGATGTTCTCTTTGGGACTTGAGTGGTGAAGGTTGTCAGCTGGGCTATCCTCAAAGGGGTTATGCACCTCTTCTAAAAGAACTCCAAACATCTTATCATTACTAGTCACTTTTGTTTTTCCTTTATTTAGAGTTTTCGTAGCAGGAGGAGCACTATTCTTGGTCAAAAATTGCCAATATTCTTATTTGGGCCTTCATTCACCGAAATTTTCTGAACCTGCAGTAAAGGACAATCTTTTATGATATGACCTTGCTTGTAGCAGTTATAGCAAGCATTTGGGATGTTTCTGCACAACACCTTTTGGGTGTGAAGTTTTTTCCCATTTGAGTCTTTGATCACAATGAAGGGCCTGATTTAAGAGGCTATGTCCACTTCTATTAACACTTGGGGGTCCCATCTCGGATTGATTATGCTATTTTTACTTTTTTGACCGAGGACCTTGCCAACCATCTTCCCTAAGCTCTCCACCCAAGGATAGAAATCTATGGGTAGTTCAGGGAACTCTACCCAAACAGGGATTTTTGTAGGCTTAGGGCCCTTAGGATCAAACCCTATATACCATTTAAAGAAAGACACTGGGACATTTCTGATTAGCCACTGGCCTTCACTAATGACTTGTAGGGCACTATTAGCATTTTCAAAAAAAAATAGGAAATAATTATTTGGGCAGTATTGAATGTGTTTAACCATTAGACCTCTGGCTTCCTAGTGATGCTTAATCCAATTTTTCAGAGAATCTTGGGCAGGCCTAGGACCGTGACACAACCCTATGACCACTCTGTCTGTGAGGTGCTCATGCCAGTTGTCTAGTGAAGACTTATCAATGACCAACGCAGCCTCTTCCTCTTCGGAGGGCAAGCTATCACAAATAATTTCATGAGGACTATCGAAGAGCTTACCTTTTCCCTTATTGGGAGATGGAGCAGGATTGTTGTTACCAGTAAATTGTTGCATGTCGAAGAAGGCTTCATCAAGCTTGGCTCTTGCCTTGGCCAAGTCCGCATAGGTTTTCTTCAGAGAATGAATCTCTGCGCTGCTCTACTGAAGAGACACAGGGAAGTTACTCGAACCAGCAACAAAATCCGCAGAAGAGCTCCCTTCTAAGTTTATCGTCTTGGGCTGTAGCATGCAGTCCTTTTGTCCTTCACCCGGACACGACATCCCATTTCTTAGGGATTCAAACAGTGCCATGCAGAAAGAGAAAACCGGGCACGCGAACACAGAGGAAGCTCCTCCCCCCCTGGGTGGGGGAGGAGAGGAGAAGACTCCGACGCGCGAACACTCGAAGCTGAGCACCCTCTCAGTCGCCTTCGTTAGCCCTTGTAGATCACCCTCACAGATGCCATCTTTAGGAGAGCACCCTAGCAGAGGACAAAGGAAGCTCCTCCCCCTCTGGGTGGGGGAGGAGAGGAGAAGACTCCGACCCGCGAACCCGCAAAGCAGAGCACCCTCCCAGACGCCTTCGTTAATCCTAATCCATCTCTCGCCCTTGATCTGATCTCGTGAACTGGCGAAAATAAATGCCCATTCTTCTTCCTGCATAAGATTAGCAAACTCTGTTTTTGGAGTAAAGGCCTGTGCAACAACCATTCCTACCTCTTTTTTCTTTGTCTCTTTTGCAGCCAGTTTAGGACAGTTCTTTATGATATGATCATTTACTTTACAGTACTTGCAAAACAATTTCTACTTTTTTTATTTCTTTTTATCTTTGTCTTCCCTCTTCGATTGTGCAGAATTAGCAGATTTCCGCTTACTAGTTGAAGAGCTCCATTTTCCTTTGCCCTTCTGACTAGCCAAGAAAGATTGATCTGCAACTCGCATAATGGACCTGTTCTACCTGGACTGACCTTCCTGCAACAGAATAGAGACTAACTCCTCAAATGACAAGGCATTTGGATCGCCTTTCATCATCAACCGAAGAGTAGAAGCAAGAACTCCTATATGAATCAGGAAGACCATTCAAAATAGTCTGCATAAGTGAGCTACATGGTATAACCTCATCATGAGAAATCAACTATTCCTTCAAGTCTTTGATCTTTGTTAGGAAACTATCCATAGAATCAACTTCATTCATGTGCTCACTCTCCAATTGTTTTCGGAGGCAAGCAACACGAGCCTCATTCCTAGCTTGGTACAATGTGGTAAGTGTATCCCAAGAATCCTTACCTGTTCTGCAAGAGCGAATATGAGGAATAATGGCATGTTTGACAGACAAATCTATCAATGCATGTGCCTGAGCATCTCTGCCATCCCACCTAATCTACTCTGCTCTAGGTGCAGCACAAACCATAGCACGAACAGGAATATGTAGGATAACATCATCGTGGATACCTTCTACATCAGCTTCTGTACATGGAGTTGTAACAGTTGCAATTGTGATAGAAAATTTTTCAACACCCTGCACAATGTTCCATAGTCCGTTTGCAACCAATACATGTCACATCATATAAGCCCATAACGGGTGGTTGGTACCATCCAACTTATCCTCAACATCCAACATACGAAATACATCACTACTTTGAGCCATGGTCCATGACTAAAATACCTTGATGCAGAAAATTGATTGTATCTCAAAAAGTTGAATGGAACTGCCGAGACGAGTTCTACTAGACATATAGTAGACTTCAAGATGCTTATACTGGCGAATAGAAACAGGTATATACCTTTGGCACAAAAAGACAAAATAGCCTGCACAAGCACTACAATAGTGCATTCGAAGGCCAAAACGAGCTCAGATCGCGATTTCAGCACCAATAAGTGAAGCAATTTTTATCTCTAAGACAGCGTGAGTATGCTCAGCACAAAAAAGCGAAACAATTTTGATCTCTAAAACAACGTGAGTATGCTCACCAAATTTCCTGCGAATCTGAGACTGCAACCGAAGAGGTGTAGACGATGCCCTAGATGAAGCGGTGACCTGCTCTAATACCAACTGTTGGAGTTAGACGTCTGTGGAAGCACACAAACAGCACAAGGAAGAAGAAGAAGCTTGTATCACAACACACAATACTAAATGTATTACTAGAGAATGTACAAAGATAAGTAGCCCATTAGGGCAATAGGCATATATACAAGCCGGGGGAAAAAAAACCTCCTAAAGAGAGAAAAAGTGCCCCGACGGTTGTACAGTGTTTTCACACATCACTACCTAAATATATTAACAACAAAGTCACATTTTCCATTATATATACATTTATAGCTTGATCCTTGATATATGCAGCCATGAATGGCATGAAATTAGCGTATCTTATGAGCGTTTTTAGAGGTTTTCATCTTCAAGAAGAAAGATAGTGCTAAGGTACGCTAAGGGTGCACTTAATGAAGTTTTACATTATCCGTTTATGAATTGGAGATTAAATAATACATTGATGTTAATTCCTTTCAAACAAATAATAGTAGGAGTACAAGTGGATACGAAATGATCATGGGATGAAATCTTATCTCAAGGTCTTTTAAGAAACAACGCACAATTTACTTGCCAATAGGTGAAGTTGAATAGGAAGCACTAGCCGAAGGGACATGTGAGCTTAGTTTATCTACAACAAAATGTTTTATTTGAATAGTTAGGTCAAATGTTTACATGTTTATTGTGTGAAGGAGTACTGTGTACATATCTCGAGATGCTATTTCCCAAGCTATAAGGAAACACATAAAGGTTCATTATCACTACATCAATGAGAAAAAAGGTCGGGGATCTGTGATAGTATGCCAGGATATCAAAGTTCAAAAAAGGTTCAATCGTGAGGGGGAGTGGTTGAAATGAATATCCAACCTTAGTAGCTTTAAATGATCAATGAATGGTTGCAAGTGGAACAAGAATACGCATGCAATAAACTGCAAGCTTTGAAAATCAAATTTAAATTTTTTCCCGATCAAATATCTCATAAACTTTTAGCAATGACGTTTACGTGTATTGAACTAGAATGTGCAGTACGAAGCCCACCTTTTTGGTTGCCTTTTAACTTGTACACAGGTAATTCTAACTGAAGCTCCTCCCCCCCTGGGTGGGGGAGGAGAGGAGAAGACTCCGACGCGCGAACACTCGAAGCTGAGCACCCTCTCAGTCGCCTTCGTTAGCCCTTGTAGATCACCCTCAAGAACGCCATCTTTAGGAGAGCACCCTAGCAGAGGACAAAGGAAGCTCCTCCCCCTCTGGGTGGGGGAGGAGAGGAGAAGACTCCGACCCGCGAACCCGCGAAGCAGAGCACCCTCCCAGACGCCTTCGTTAATCCTAATCCATCTCTCGCCCTTGATCTGATCTCGTGAACTGGCGAAAATAAATGCCCATTCTTCTTCCTGCATAAGATTAGCAAACTCTGTTTTTGGAGTAAAGGCCTGTGCAACAACCATTCCTACCTCTTTTTTCTTTGTCTCTTTTGCAGCCAGTTTAGGACAGTTCTTTATGATATGATCATTTACTTTACAGTACTTGCAAAACAATTTCTACTTTTTTTATTTCTTTTTATCTTTGTCTTCCCTCTTCGATTGTGCAGAATTAGCAGATTTCCGCTTACTAGTTGAAGAGCTCCATTTTCCTTTGCCCTTCTGACTAGCCAAGAAAGATTGATCTGCAACTCGCATAATGGACCTGTTCTACCTGGACTGACCTTCCTGCAACAGAATAGAGACTAACTCCTCAAATGACAAGGCATTTGGATTGCCTTTCATCATCAACCGAAGAGTAGAAGCAAGAACTCCTATATGAATCAGGAAGACCATTCAAAATAGTCTGCATAAGTGAGCTACATGGTATAACCTCATCATGAGAAATCAACTATTCCTTCAAGTCTTTGATCTTTGTTAGGAAACTATCCATAGAATCAACTTCATTCATGTGCTCACTCTCCAATTGTTTTCGGAGGCAAGCAACACGAGCCTCATTCCTAGCTTGGTACAATGTGGTAAGTGTATCCCAAGAATCCTTACCTGTTCTGCAAGAGCGAATATGAGGAATAATGGCATGTTTGACAGACAAATCTATCAATGCATGTGCCTGAGCATCTCTGCCATCCCACCTAATCTACTCTGCTCTAGGTGCAGCACAAACCATAGCACGAACAGGAATATGTAGGATAACATCATCGTGGATACCTTCTACATCAGCTTCTGTACATGGAGTTGTAACAGTTGCAATTGTGATAGAAAATTTTTCAACACCCTGCACAATGTTCCATAGTCCGTTTGCAACCAATACATGTCACATCATATAAGCCCACAACGGGTGGTTGGTACCATCCAACTTATCCTCAACATCCAACATACGAAATACATCACTACTTTGAGCCATGGTCCATGACTAAAATACCTTGATGCAGAAAATTGATTGTATCTCAAAAAGTTGAATGGAACTGCCGAGACGAGTTCTACTAGACATATAGTAGACTTCAAGATGCTTATACTGGCGAATAGAAACAGGTATATACCTTTGGCACAAAAAGACAAAATAGCCTGCACAAGCACTACAATAGTGCATTCGAAGGCCGAAACGAGCTCAGATCGCGATTTCAGCACCAATAAGTGAAGCAATTTTTATCTCTAAGACAGCGTGAGTATGCTCAGCACAAAAAAGCGAAACAATTTTGATCTCTAAAACAACGTGAGTATGCTCATAAAATTTCCTGCGAATCTGAGACTGCAACCGAAGAGGTGTAGACGATGCCCTAGATGAAGCGGTGACCTGCTCTAATACCAACTGTTGGAGTTAGACGTCTGTGGAAGGACACAAACAGCACAAGGAAGAAGAAGAAGCTTGTATCACAACACACAATACTAAATGTATTACTAGAGAATGTACAAAGATAAGTAGCCCATTAGGGCAATAGGCATATATACAAGCCGGGGGAAAAAAAACCTCCTAAAGAGAGAAAAAGTGCCCCGACGGTTGTACAGTGTTTTCACACATCACTACCTAAATATATTAACAACAAAGTCACATTTTCCATTATATATACATTTATAGCTTGATCCTTGATATATGCAGCCATGAATGGCATGAAATTAGCGTATCTTATGAGCGTTTTTAGAGGTTTTCATCTTCAAGAAGAAAGATAGTGCTAAGGTACGCTAAGGGTGCACTTAATGAAGTTTTACATTATCCGTTTATGAATTGGAGATTAAATAATACATTGATGTTAATTCCTTTCAAACAAATAATAGTAGGAGTACAAGTGGATACGAAATGATCATGGGATGAAATCTTATCTCAAGGTCTTTTAAGAAACAACGCACAATTTACTTGCCAATAGGTGAAGTTGAATAGGAAGCACTAGCCGAAGGGACATGTGAGCTTAGTTTATCTACAACAAAATGTTTTATTTGAATAGTTAGGTCAAATGTTTACATGTTTATTGTGTGAAGGAGTACTGTGTACATATCTCGAGATGCTATTTCCCAAGCTATAAGGAAACACATAAAGGTTCATTATCACTACATCAATGAGAAAAAAGGTCGGGGATCTGTGATAGTATGCCAGGATATCAAAGTTCAAAAAAGGTTCAATCGTGAGGGGGAGTGGTTGAAATGAATATCCAACCTTAGTAGCTTTAAATGATCAATGAATGGTTGCAAGTGGAACAAGAATACGCATGCAATAAACTGCAAGCTTTGAAAATCAAATTTAAATTTTTTCCCGATCAAATATCTCATAAACTTTTAGCAATGACGTTTACGTGTATTGAACTAGAATGTGCAGTACGAAGCCCACCTTTTTGGTTGCCTTTTAACTTGTACACAGGTAATTCTAACTGAAATTAGAAAGTACCCTAGATCTAATATGTGGTTTTAGTCTTTGGTATAAGAGAATCAAGTAACCCCCCTTCTTTATCACTCCAGCCTTTTGTTAACAAAATATATCTGCCTATCTTGCTGTTCATTGCTCTAGTCAGATCTAAATTCTGTATGGAGTTTCTGCATCATCTTCTATCTATTTCTTATGTATCAAGAATTTACAATTAACGAGTAAATATTTCTAACATTGCCTCAAATCTCTTTTCTTATCCCTACCTAATCAACCAAGAATTCTAATTCAAGTGAAATGTACAATCTTTGTGTCTCTATACGAAGGATAGGAAATCAAATAGCTTCTCTTGATGGCATTGTTTCTCTAAGCATGTGTGATTTTGGACATTCGTGCCTCATGTTGCGTTGAAGATGATTTGGTTTTTGTTCCATCAATAAACGTAAACACACACACACACACACACACACACACACACACACATATATATATATATATATATATATATATATATATATATATATATATACATATATATATACATACATACATACATACATACATACATACATACGTACGTACATACATACATACATACATACATACATACATACATACATACATACATACATACATACATACATACATACATATATATATATATATATATATATATATATATATATATATATATATATATATATATATATATATACATACATAATTTCATGCATACATATATACATACATACACATATGCATATGTGCATACATACATTGACTACCATCCATACTTTTTGAGTACACAAACACTAATCTAGAGTAATTGAAAATGAGAAGGCATGTTTATAATTAATGTAAGTAGAAAAAAAAAATTCCTTAGCAAGACTTTGGATTCAAAATCAAGGAACTTTCTATGGTCTAGAAACATCTTTGGTGCATATTGGGATCCTCAAGCATATAAATGAGCAATTTCAACCTATTTTATGTACGTTTTATGTAGAAATTATGTTTCATTCCAAATTAGAAATGTAACTCATGATCGTGTCGTCATCAAAGTGGGGGCCTGAAAAGTGCAAACTACGACATACGATGATGTGCAGTAGACATTGTTCATACTGTATCGCAATCCTCAATATTTAGATTTTGATGAGTTTAAGTTTGTCTATATATCAATACTTAAACGCGAAAACCTTGTGCACTATCAACATAGACATATACTGGTGCTTTGTTTATGTATTATTTGTAAGCATGAGACACTTCAATTGTCATGATTTCACTAAAATATCAATTTCATACTTAAGTTCTATCACCATCTTCATTAATAGAATAAGATTTCCTAGAACTATCCTAGCCATAGTAGCTGAGATGATTCAAAGCATGAACATTTATTTTGTTGGAAATAATTTCTTGCTTTCTATTTATCTATGTATCACACGTAACTATCAAATTACCAAAGTTTTAAGTTCTAACAATATACCTTAGAGAAATTGATCAACACTCCAACAAGCTAGCATATATAGACCCTAGAATTTTTCCTAAAAATTTAAGACTTTGACCAAGATACTCATAATTCTTAACATTTGTATGAGTGTCATAATTTTAATTAGAATCTAAGATTTATATTCATAGGTGCACCAATGGTTTCATAGTCCATTATCTAAAAAAGTTAAGATGCTTTTAGGATATGTGTAATGTGATATGAAATTTCAATCTCTTTCCAAATCAAAAAAAAAGAAAAAGTGTAATTACTCAACATTCCAACAACATAGAGAATATATCGTCTAAGGTTTTCAATAGAAAGATGTAACTTTTTACAAGATACCTATTCTTCTTTGTAATCGTATAGGTTTGGTTATTTTGGGTATGGTTCAAATAGCGGTTGCCCGACGAGTCACTCATAGATAGTACATGCATTACTCACAACCCTAATGTTCTCCAATAAGGAGTTTTAGCATGTATTTAGTCAAGATGGTTGATTAAACATAGAAGCGTGCCTTCAGGTTTATGAAAATTTTCGTATTAATACTGTTTCCAAACACTGTAGTCCATTAGAATTTGTCTCTTTTTGACCTATGTCTAATTTGACCATCGCCGAAAAATGTGGGCCTTCAGAGTATATTGAAAATACATTGTAATGACGTTATTTCGTTAATGGAACTCATGATCTAACCATCAGGTTTTGAAATATTTGATACGTAATCCGTAATCAGTACGTCAAGTCGATATGTATGCTTTTTAAATGATTCATATTAATGTTTGCATAGTGAAACTATGGAGTTGCATAGGTAAGGTTGTTTTAAAACAAAATTCTGGTTATGACTAACTAGGTACCAAAGTAAATGCGCATATCCAATCATATGTGTGGACTCTTAATACGTCATATATTCTGTCATGGAATGTTATACTTGTGTCAGATCGAATATTTCTCGCACAGGGATGCATGTACTTGTTTGAGTATATCTTTTCCGGTTATCTAGTAGAAATCCGGTGATTAGTTGTATGTAATACTCATGCCCAGTTCAGAAATATCTGTATATGATCCACTTTTTCAGTTTGTGTAGATTGAAATGAAAAAAAGCATATATATATATATATATATATATATATATATATATATATATATATATATATATATATATATATATATATATATATGTGTGTGTGTGTGTGTGTATGTATGTATTTATGTATGTGTGTGTGTGCATATACATTTTCTTTTTATTTTTTTCTTCCTTTTCATTTCAAGCTAGCCAGCTGAGAAAGGCATCATATAGAGAATGTTTTTGAACAGATCGTCATGTGGATGCTTTGAATATAACGTTATGACTTGCTTCACGTATACTAGCTTCGTTAATTCCATCATATTACTGACAATACAACTATAACAAAAAACATTACGTTTCATCAGAGTTTATAAGAATTGGTTTTTAATAATAATGGAACATTTTCCATTAATAGTACTTACGTTTAAAGTTCAGCTATTTATATAAGGTT
The DNA here is from genome assembly GCA_020310875.1 of Ceratopteris richardii. NCBI lineage: Eukaryota > Viridiplantae > Streptophyta > Polypodiopsida > Polypodiales > Pteridaceae > Ceratopteris > Ceratopteris richardii. The sequence continues at coordinate 179,270,429 of CM035417.1, read as the reverse complement.
CTCATCTTTATTGATAGGAATTCTTTATTCGCAAAGTGAGAAAAAGCGAAGGACTACTCATCATTTATGAACAATGCTCCAATGCTTGTATCTTTTGAGAATCATATGTTACGTTGGCTTTGGGGTCACCATACACGACAAAACCGGATCCGCTCATGTTAAAGTATAGCTAAGTTCGAGAATGAATCCACTTATGTTTAGTTAGTCATGCGAAGTTTAAAATTATATGAGCACGAACAAATTCTGAAAATTTTTAGCTTCATTTTCAGCTATTGACTTATCAAGATTGAACTTTCTTTTCTTCAAGATTAGATATGTAACAAGACCATGCAGCTAGCGCACATTCACATATAATTTCTTCAAACTATATAGATACTTAGGGTGGTATGAACGTGTTTATATACTGATAGTAATAGAATTAAACATATTATCAATACTTCTTTGATGAGTGCAGCTGTTACTATGATGAATTTAAAGTAAAAGACTTTAAATACATTAAGGACATTAAGTGTACTTATATAAGCACATCTATACTAGATGTTAATCCATCGACCTTGTATTTTCCAAGTACTTTTATTACAAGTTTCGTTTTTTCAGAACTATACAAATATGGACTATGCATATGCATATTGGAAAAAACGATTGCCTAGAAATTTTGACTCATGTAGTCATTTGTAAGTAAAAAGAAGCACATGAACGCCATGCTGGAATTCCTTTCGCTTGTTAGAAAAGGATATCTCGTTTCACAGTTATGGGCATTTACGATTATAAGGTATTACACAAAGATTACCCAATCATACACCATGATTAGGAAATAAGGAAACATATAAGACCAAGTGGGTTCGACGGATAAGAAAATGCACGTGTGACCGATCGAGAATATGTACAAAACAAAAATACTTTCTTTCATTTATGTGTATACATATTTTCTAAATTTAATCTTTTAAAACATGTTTATTTTGTTACTTTGGCTCACAAGACTATAATAAATTTGATTATACACTAGTTTACAGGAATTTTGAAATTGTAGGGTAGACTATACGTACATAGAAGCACTCATACATATATACATACATAGAAGCATGCAAACAGACATACACATACAGACACACATACACACACATATATATATATATCCATACATACTTATATACGTTCGTATACACATACATAAACACATACATACATATATATATATATATATATATATATATATATATATATATATATATATATATATATATATATGTGTGTGTGTGTTTATGTATGTGTATACGAACGCATATATGCATGTATGGATATATATATATATATATATATATATATATATATATATATATATATATATATATATATATATATATATATATATATATGTGTGTCTGTGTGTGTATGTATGTATATAAGCACACAAACACATATACGTATGCATGAATGTTTGCCTGTGTGTACATGCACGTATGTATACTTGCTTATATGTGCATATGTATCCATGTATCATTCTTTTTATGTAACTTTGTTTGCGTATGATGTATATATGTGTTTGGGTTTGTATATATATCCATATGTATGTTTATATTTTGTATAACTATGTAGGCGTGCGTCCATGTATGTTTGTGTTTGTACATATTCAGGTTATAGGCTAAGAAAATAGGCTAAGAAAATGACTAACTGAGGATAATTAAAAAGTATCCCTCATTGAGATATAAAGAAAAAGTGAAAAAAGCAAAGCTGAAAGCGAAGTGGAGAGTGGATAATGAAAACAATTATACTGAAGGAATAAATTTTTATAAAGGAATGGCAATAACTATCTCTTGTTTGTGTGACTGAAAGTGAGCCAAGCGAGTGCTATAACCTTAACCTATAGCTCCAATTCAGCTCTTTATTTATCGTTTCGAATAGGATATGAATGTCCTACTTGATATGTACATGTTCGTGACCCACTACAACATATGAGGGGCATACCGACACTGCATATACCGACGGTCATCGTCGGTGTCGGTATAGCCCTCGGAAAATCTCTCTAAGAGATACCGACGGTCAAGTGACCGTCAATGTGACCGTTTTAAACGGATCGTCGGTGTGGCTCGCAGCCGCCGGTATAAGCGTCGGTATAGGCGTCGGTATGAGCGCCGGTAAAAGTGTCAGTAATTTACTAAGAACTACCGACGCATATACCGACGTCCATATCGGTGCCTATACCGATGGCAAGTTTTAAACATACCGCGAACCCGAGAGCAAAACTTCATTTTTGCGCGTGTTTGAGTACTCTTGGTCTACTCTCGAACTTGCGCGCGCGAAACTGCATTGTCTTGTGCACACACACACACACACAGATCTCTCTCTCTACATGCACACACACACTCTCTCTCGGCTTAGATCTCAAATCTTGGTAAGTGCTGCGCGTACTGTTAGCATTTGTGTTTCTCTATGCTTTAGGGTTTCTCATTTCTCTTTTCGTTGATTTTTAAGAAGTTATTTGGCATCGATTGTTTGGAATTGGACGAGAGACGACCTACATTACGCTTTGACGACAACGATTCAAAGAGAGACATACTTGTAAGTGATTCTTCTATTCGCTATTGATAGAGAGAGAAGAGGAGAGAAAGAGAGAGAGAGAGAGAGAGAGAGAGAGAGAGAGAGAGAGAGAGAGAGAGAGAGAGAGAGAGAGAGAGAGAGAGAGAGAGAGAGAGAGAAAGAGAGAGATAGACAGAGAGAGAGAGAGAGAGAAAGAGAGAGAGAGAGAGAGAGAGAGAGAAAGAAAGAAAGAGACAGAGAAGAGAAAGGAAGATATACATTAATTTACACATGCATACATACACACATACATGTACACACATGCATGCTTACATACACACACCTATACACACATGCATGCTTACATACACACACACATATACACATATGCATGCATACACACACACACATAAATTTACACACATGCATACACACATAAATACACACACATATATACACATATGCATACATACACATACACACACACATATACACACATACATACACACACACATATACACACATGCATGCATACATACACACACATATACCGGCATGCATGCATACACACATATATACACACATGCATACATACACACATATACACACATGCATGTATACATACACACACATGTATACACATGCATACACATACACACACATACACATACATGCATGCATACATACACACACGTACACACATGTGCATGGCTACATACACACACATACACATACACACACATGTATACACATGTATACATACACACACACACACACATGTACACATGCATATATACACACACATATATACAAACATGCATACATACACACATATAATCCTATTTTTATTTTGAAGTTTTTCTTTTACATCAAATATATAAAAATAGGATTAGGGTTTTAGGGTAAAATCTTTAAGATTAGGGTTTTAGGGTTTTAACACCTACATAACATATATGCACACATACACATGCACATATAATACATATATACATGTATATACACATGTATACAGAAATATACATATTTTTGGTTTAGATATTTAAGATTAGGGTTTTAGGGTTTAGTACTTCAGATTTAAGTCTAAGTCTTTCTGATTAGGGTTTTAGGATTCTAATACGTAGATAACATCTATACACAAACACACATATACATATAATACATACATACATGTAGATACACATGCGTACAAAAATATACATATTTTAGATTTAAATCTTTAAGATTAGGGTTTTAGGGTTATAAGACGTACATAACATATATGCACACATACACATACACATGTAATACATATATACATGTATATACACATGTATACAGAAACATACATATTTTAGGTCTAGATATTTAAGATTAGGGTTTTAGGGTTTAGTATTTCATATTTAAGTCTAAGTCTTTCTGATTAGGGTTTTAGGATTTTAATACATAGATAACATATATACACAAGCACACATATACATATAATACATACATACATGTAGATACACATGCATACAAAAATATACATATTTTAGATTTAAATCTTTAAGATTAGGGTTTTAGGGTTATAACACCTACATAACATATATGCACACATACACATGCACATATAATACATATATACATGTATATACACATGTATACAGAAATATACATATTTTAGGCCTAGATATTTAAGATTAGGGTTTTAGGGTTGAGTATTTCAGATTTAAGTCTAAGTCTTTCTGATTAGGGTTTTAGGATTTTAATACGTAGATAACATATATACACAAGCACACATATACATATAATACATACATACATGTAGATACACATGCATACAAAAATATACATATTTTAGATTTAAATCTTTAAAATTAGGGTTTTATGGTTATAACACCTACATAAGATATATGCACACATACACATGCACATGTGATACATATATACTTGTATATACACATGTATACAGAAATATACATATTTTAGGTCTAGATATTAAAGATTAGGGTTTTAGGGTTTAGTGTTTCAGATCTAGAATTTTAAGATTAGGGTTTTAATTAAATATATATAATTAAATATATAAAATTAAATATATAAAAATAGGATTACGTAAGGAAAAAAAATCTGAATATACAAATAAATATACATATAAAATAAGATACTTATATACATAAATAAATATAAAAAGAACTAGTGTTTTAAGTAATTTAATTAAATATATATAATTAAATATATAAAAATAGGATTACGTAAGGAAAAAAAATTTGAATATATAAATATATATATATATATAAAATAAGATAATTATATACATAAATAAATATACAAAGAATTTTTAAATAATTTAATTAAATATATATAGTTCAATTTATAAAATTAAATATATAAAAATAGGATTACATAAGGAAAAAAATATGAATATATAAATAAATATATTTACAAAATAAGATAATTATATACATAATTAAATATAAAAAGAACTAGTGTTTTAAATAATTTAATTAAATATATATAATGAAATATATAAAATTAAATATATAAAAATAGGATTACATACGGAAAAAATTTTAATATATAAATAAATATATATATATATAAAATAAGATAATTATATACATAAATAAATATAAAAAGAACAAGCATTTTAAATAATTTAATTAAATATTTGTAATTAAATATATAAAAATAGGATTAAGTAAGGAAAAAATCTGAATATATAAATAAATATATATATATATATATATATATATATATATATATATATATATATATATATATATATATATATATATATATATATATATATATATATATATATATATATATATATATATATATATATATATATATATATATATATATATATATATATATATAAGGTAGGATAATTATATAGATAATAAAATATGATAAGAACTAGTCATTTAAATAAATAAATGAAATATATATGATTAAATATATAAAAATAGGTTTAAATTTAATCATTTTAAATAAAGTGAATATATATACAATACACAAACACACATACTTATATACCTATCTATATTCACATATATATACATATACACATATATATACACATGCATACATATATATACATGTTTTAGTTCTAGGTCATTTGGATTAGGGTTTTAGGGTTTTAACACCTACATAACATATATACACACATACACATACACATTTAATACATATATACATGTATATACACATGTGTATAGAAATATACATAATTTAGGTATAGATCTTTAAAATTAGGGTTTTAGGGTTTAGGCATACATATAACTTAATTAAGAGGATCAATCAAGAAAAAAACCGAATATATAGATAAAATAGGATAGCTATATAGATTAGGGTTTTAAAATTAGGGTTTTACAATTAGGGTTTTAAAATTAGGGTTTTAAAATTAGGGTTTTAAGTTTTTTTAGGTATTTAAGTATTTAGGTTTAGTATTTTAGTTTTTTTAGGTGCTACTCCTGTAGCAGGTATGTCTCCTAGCTTTGTGACTCCACCACGACCATCTTTGCAGCCATCTCCTACTGGGTCTACTAGTAGACATGTGCGTTTGACACCTGAGCACGATACAGGGTCTGGCCCGTCACGTAGATCGAGGTCACGATCTGAAGCAGGAGGTTCTAGGAGTGGATCTACAGTTAGGTCTAGAGGCAGAGGAGGCGGTTGTTGTGGAGGCAGTGCGATGGACGTTGTGTCGCCCGCTTCTACTCCTAGGACGAGTACCTCAGATGTAGGTAGGCCACGCAGTACACCACACAGTACACCATGCAGTACACCACATAAACCTTGGGGTGCTCATGACCATGATGACTCCAAGGTGTATAGTATCCGAGATGGAGCTCCGGTGATGGATGCGGCTGGCAAAGTAATGCGTGCACGCATACGACAGCTTTGCTCCATCCACTTTGGACACTCCATCATGCTGAAATAGAGTGAATAGGATAAAGATCCAAAGAACTATATCACACAGACGATTTACCAGGAGTTCCGACCAGCCGATGGACAGTGGATTGTCAGTTCAGAGTGGATTTTGTACACCGTACGTGAGGTCATGTCGCATCGATGATCCGAGGCTCGTGATGCATTCAAAGAAGGCTTACCAAATCTTGTATGGTTAGATGCTGAGGAGTGGGACATGATTCCTGACGAGCAGCAGCAGACTCCTGATCGATGTCGCGAGCAGCGAAATGCCGCAGCCACACGTCTAGACACGATTGGACCGTCACATTTGGGCAGCGGCTGATATGACACGATGCGTCATGAGTTTGTAAGTACCATTTCATTTATTCAATTTATTTGTGTTAAATTTCTCATATATGTTTCTCTAATCTTTTTATATTTGTTTCAGGAGCTGGCAATGGGTCGTCCTCCAACACGAACGGAGGAGTCTTACGGATATAGTCATGGGTTGACTGCACTATTGCAGGACTTGGAGGGACGCGGTGCGGTAGTTTCATGGGAGCATTTGCGATGAGGTAATTAGTTTATAAACTTGGTTTTTACTTGTTGTTTTGCATGTGCATGGCAGTAGAAGACCAATATTTTGTATAAGATTTCCATATGGCAATACATTGCTTTGCCACATTTTGTAAAAGCGTCATATATGACAGTGGTTTGCCACACTCTTGTACATGCTTCATTATTGAAATATATAACTTCTTTTGTACATGGTTCATTGTTCATTATGATTATCTCTTTTGTGTACAATAATACTCTGTTTCATGAAATCATATTTCGGTTGTCATTAGAGTACACATCACATGTACTCGGTTTTTTTTGGGCAGAGTGTATTGTCTTTTGTTAAGCAACATTATGGTAATGTTGCTGTAGCAAAAGACAAAACACTCTGCCCAAAAAAGAATTTGAAGGTATCGTCGTCGGTATCCGCGACGGTACTCCCAGTAATGTCATCGGAATAACTGTCGGTACACCCAAAAGGCGACGCAGTAGAAGCCGAGTACCGGCACATATACCGACTTTTATACCGACGCATATATCGAAGCCTATACCGACGTATATACTGACGCATATACCGAATCCTATACCGACTCTGTGGTACCGACGCGCAAACCGACCTTTACACCGACGTCGCGGCAAATAAAGCCGCATTCATTTTCCTCGGTAAAAACCTTGGTATACCATCGATCTGTTGTAGTGAGCTATTTTTTAATGTTATATCTAAGTTATCAATATTTGTGTCCGTGTGTATGTTCCTTTGGGCATGAATATCCATATTGTATTAAATTTAATTATTATCATTTTTTGTTAAAGAAGATATAACCACTCCCATTTCTATCCCAATGATTTTTAGGTACTATATTAATTAGTCTATGATTGACTTTCTTACAAGAAGACTTACTAATGCCGCCCCCCCACATGCAAATGATAACATATGATCTTGAGATTAGTTTTGTGATATATTTGATTGACTAAATAAATTTTGCATCAAAAAGCATTTGATCTATAATACTGTCATAGTATTCCATTAGGTTCGACTTGTGAATGTCTTGCTATGATATATTACTGAGAATACAACTATAACAAAAACATTACGTTTCATCAGAAGTTATAAGAAATGGTTTTTAATAACAAATATTTCTATTGCAATCTTCCTTTTTTCAAATCTACACAAATGTGGACAATGCATACGCATATTGGAAAAAATGATTGCCTATAAATTTTGACTTGTATAGTCATTTGTATGTAAAAACAAGCACAAGAACGCCATGTTGGAAATCGTCTCGCTTGTTAGAAAAGGATGTCCCGTTTCACAATTATGGGCATTTAAGATTCTAAGGCATTACATATACCATGATTAGGAACTTAGGAAACATATACGACCAAGTGGATTCGACGCATAAGAAAATGCACGTGTGACCGATCGAAAAGATTTACAAAACAAAAATACTCTCTTTCAATTATGTGTATACTCATTTTTCTAACTTTTCTCTTTCAAAACATATTTATTTTTTTACTTTGGCTCACAAGACTATAATAATATTGATTCTGCATCAATTTCAAGGAATTTTAAATTCTAGTGTAGATTATACGTACATACAAGCACGCATACATATATACATACATACGTACACACACACACACATATATATATATATATATATATATATATATATATATATATATATATATATATATATATATATATATATATATATATATATATATATATATATATATTTGTATTTATGCATGTGTATACGAACATATATATGTTTGTATATATATATATATATATATATATATGTTTTTATATATATATATATATATATATATATATATATATATATATATATATATATATATGTGTGTGTGTGTGTGTGTGTGTGTGTGTACGTGTTCAGATTATAGTCTAAGAGAAAGAATAACCGAGGAGAATTAGAACGTATCCCTCATTGAGATATAAAGAAAGAGTGAAAAAATCAAAGCTCAAAGGGAAATGGAGAGTGGATAATGATAAATTGTATCATGAAGGAATAAACTTTGATAAAAGAATGGCAATAGCTATCTCTTATTTGCGTGATTCAAAGTGAGCAAGCGAGTGTTATTACCTTAACCTATAGCTCCAATTCAGCACTTTATTTATCGTTTGGAGCAGGATGTGAATGCCCTACTTGAAATGTACATGGTAGTGACCTATGTTTTAATGTTATATCTAAGTTATTAATATTTGTGTCCTATGTATGTTCTTTTGCGCAGGAAAATGCATATTGTATAAAATTTAATTTTTATCATTATTTGTAAAAGAAAATAAAACCACTCGCATTTATGTGCTAATGATTTTAAGGTACTATATTATTCAGTCTATGATTGACTTTCATACAAGAAACTTACTAATGCCCCTACCCCCCACCCCATGGAAATGATAAAATATGATTTTGAGATTAGTTTTGTGATATATTTGATTGACCAAAAAATGATTGTATCAAAAAGCATTTGATCTATAATACTGTCATAGTATTCCATTAGGTTCGACTTGTGAATGTCTTGCTATGGATTAATGTTATATTCGTGAGATTTTAATGTTTACGTCTTATGTTGTAGATATGTCTTATGTTGTCCGTTGGCTGTGTTTTCCCCATCAAATCTTATTATCAGGACGTATTAGGTTACACCGATCACTTGAATATATGATTGAATAAGGAAAAATCCAGAACTCATCTCCTCTCCTATGTTTACGTGTCCCATATCTATGAGTGTCACTTGGGAAAAATGAGGTTTTCTACAAAATATAATGGCGCAATATGCAGTATCATCCCCACACAGTTGAACAATAAGTTTTATAAATGGTTACGCATTGTTTATGTTTTCCATTTATATTGAAAAGTGAATTTACTCGGATATATTACAATGTTGATTATTATCCAGAGGAACTATTCCCTAATGTAAATGAACGTTCAATAAAGTTAAAGCTCTTTTGAAGCAGCCACACGAGTTGCAGCTAAACGAGTTCCAGTACATGTTTGGATTTAAGTGATCACCATTTTTCTTATTGATCCTCGAGGTTGACATGCTGTGATTATTTGTTCTATACGCGATTGGGAAATACTGTCGACTTGAATCCATTTGTCAAAACGATTTATTTATATCTCTATATATTTACGAATGCAACTAATGGGGATGTAGTAGGGATATTAGTTATGGTTGAATTTTTTTTATATTGGTGCGTTGCCTCCTTATGGTTTAATAGGCTAATAAATGAGTATGATTTAGATATAGATTCTTGCTGTTCCATGCAAATATGGTCCTGTTTTCAACATTTATTGTAGCTTATCTCTGCGAATATTGTGCTGGTGCTGACCTACAGATTTGGACAATTAACATGTACCATATACGTACATACTGTCAAGAAATCTCAACTCGCCTTTGTGGTCGTGTTGCATAGAGGTATTTCATAATAGTCCTATTTTTCTTGATCTTGATAAGATTCAAAGTCCTAATACCATAAAAATATGTTTAGTCTCTTATATCCTTGGAGATTCAATTCTGTTGTAGTGGTTTTGGTGAATATGCAAGTTGGCCTGTGCTCTGCAAAAACATGCAACATGAGCTTGCCAACGTCATATCCGTAGTTTTTGGTATTTTCTTCTGAATAGTGATGACGTGGAAAATACAAACAAATGTTCGTAATATTTTTCGTGAACGAAAAATAGAACGCACGCGGATATCACTCCACTGCGAACACGCGTATTATCCAACTCTGGTAGGTACTCTCTCTCCTAAGCATCATCCCTGCGTGTATCTATACAGGATGAAGCCGCCATAGCTTGCGACTGTAATAACTGGGATCAGAGTAAGGGAAGATGAACTAAGTAAAGCTCATCTTCTACAATGCTACAGAGTCAAGCTAGCCGTCTCAACAGCTTTCCACCTCACCGAAACTGCTAGGAACATTATCAAGCTAAGTCCAATGAGTCTTGCACATTATTTCATGTCCCTCCATTGGTCGTGTGTGTTGCGTAAACCAAAAGGCTACTACAGTATTGCGGATCAAATGAGCAATGAGCAAGAAACGATACACTGATGACTAAGATTGAAATTCGTTTCGAGCAGCAGATGTTCCTAACCTTACAGAAATACATCCGACAGTGGAATAGAGAATAAACTTGCACAGGTTCACTTGGATGCCCACACAACAAATTCAAAACTTAGCACTCTTCGCATAAGTGCCCTTAATACTTTGGAAGTGAATCATTCTATGAATGATGCCAGTCTCAAAAACATTTCAAGCGGGCTAGACGAGTTACTTTGATGATCACTTATTGCAGATGCAAACAATGGGTTGTTTCCAGTTGCACAAAATAGAGAGAAAATTTAGAGGATCGCAGAGAAAACGGGAGATGAGTTACTACTGATTGAGGACTAGCTTCCTGGGTTTTGTGAGAGGTGTTCTATATTGTCACGTACACATTTGATTTTAAATTTCATTTCGATTGCATGTGGTAAGGGATGCCATGTACACACTTGCATGTCCTTGAATGGACATTACTCACACGTTGTGAGATGTATGTGTTAATTTGTGGGTCCTTAATTTGGACAACTCACATGCCTTGTGAGGTTACATTTAGCCTGCTAAAAACCTTCAATTAAACAAAAGCTGAGGGAGGTGGTAAGGTTTTTAACTAGGGTATACTCATCTCTTGGAGATACCTTGATGATATAGGTGGAAGGTCAAAGTCAAGATAATCCAAAGAACTCGTGTATCAATCATGGAATGGATGTATGAATTTGTGGCCTCTCATTAGAGAGAATTTTGAGACTTATACTATATGTTGATTTCGATGCTCTCACCAAACTTTTGATTTTAGAGTGGATTTATTATGGTTGATTTGGATCATGTACACATTGGACAAAGGAGACTCTATTGGATTTCTCTCAGAGAGGTCATAAGTGAGCATCCTAGTGCATAGGGACACATGGAGTGCATAGAAAAAGAGGAAAACATTGAGATTCCTTGCAAATATTTAGTTTATTGGTGCATATAACAAGAAACATAACCAAAATGCTCGTGATATTTTTTCTAGGTCTTGCCATAAGATTTCCATAGCATAGAGAAGTGCTTAAGTGGCAAGAATGGATGATAACATTGTGCAAATACAAGGCGATAAAATTAAAAAAGACAAATACCATATCTAGTCTTATAGGATAGAGAATTTTGTCATGGGAAAAGGACTTTGGGGATTAGTAAATGGAGAATATGAGTGTCGTGAATTTCCAGATAACCCCAATGTAGATCAGCAAAAAGAATATAAAACATGGATAGAGAAGTCTAGAAATATTCTCCATTAGTTTCTGATATGTATTTCTAAGGGCCTTATCCCATATATCATAAAGGCTAGCATACAGAAAGAAGCTTGGGACATAATCCATAAAGTATATGGTACATCAAGAGAGGCTAGAAAAATTTACTTGAAGCAGAAATTGCATTGTGTATGCCATGGAAATAGATCCTCATTGATTATGTGGCTGAAATTAGAAAGATTACTGATTACTTGGCTTCCATAAATTGCAAGGTGAAAGATGATGATATGGTATCAATTATGCTGAATGTTCTAGAACGAGAACATAAGAACTTTGAATTTCTATTTCATTAAGAGGCATTATGCCTAATTTCGATGAGCTAGTGGCACTTTGTATGACATAAGAAGTGAAGCTTGGTTTTAATGCATCCGAAAGTGGAAACTCAAGAGATCATGCTTTCTTTTGCATAGAGGAAGAGGCTCTAGCCATGGTCCTTCAAACTCTAGAAATGTAACATAATGGATATACCAAGAGGTAGAGGTAGATCAAATTCAAGAGGTATAGGAAGATTACATGAACCTAGAAACATTAATCATTGCAAAAAATATCACCATTTGGAGAATGATTTGTATCGTAGGGAGATTATCCAAAGAGGATGGATTAGAGGCTATTATTCATCACATAGAAATTTCTCTGCTAAAAGTTCATATAGAGATGTTGGTAGAAATAATAGTTTTGAAATGGAACATGTGATAAATAGCATGTCTTAGATTGGAAATGATATGAATTCGTACATAGACTCTGGTTGCACAAATCATATGACAAGCATAGGAGATTGGTTTTAGTCTTAGGAGCCTTTGAAGAATAAAGAGTATATGGTAATTGTTGTCGATACTCTATACTTGATTAATGATGTTGGAAATGTACCACTAGTATAAACGAATGGTGTCCAAAACGCATTGCGTTATGTTTTAGATGTGCCTAGCATTACAAAAAAATGAGTTTAATTGGGTGAGCATAGAGATCAAGGTATGGAAGTGCTCTTTAATAAGCATGGTTGTTTCATACATTATTTTTGTAAAACTTTATGGAATAATGGAGTATTAAATGGACTTTAATATCTTGAGGAGTTTAATGTGATTTGTGTTTTGATTTAGTAGGTGAAGAATCATGAGGTCATGAATGTTAGTGGATTTATTTAGATATTTTTTAAGATAATTAAAAGATAGTGTTTGAGATATGTTTGATAAAAATAAAAGATCATTTAGAAAGCAACATTTTTGTAAAAATATTAGATCTCTTAGAATGCAATGATTTTACAAATAATGGAGATTTTTGTAACTGCTAACTTTTCGAAGTACTCCCCTCATGTATCTTCTATTCAGCTCATAACAAAAAATACCTATAAATACAAATACTTTGATAGACTCATCCATTAGAGTATGAGAGGGGATATTGTATCCAATCTTGTGTTCAGTCTCTTGTCTCTCTCTATTTTGTGTATGGTTTTGTGAAATTTTATTTCTCTTATATCTCTATGTATGTGCATCTACAAGACCTAGGCAATAGTGCCATCAAAGCCTGTGAATTTTTGGGGAGGCATACTTCTCGATGTCCAATCATGATTCGTGATATCCATTCGCACATCCATTCTCGTGTGTCCATTCTCATCCAGTCAAGGTTTGCATTTGTCAACTCATGTTTTGTTTTTAGTTTATCGATCAATTTTTTGAATTGTTTTGAATCTGTTACTGTGCTCACTATGCTTATTATGCTCACTATAATATTGGGATATTGTGCTCACTCTCATACTGTACAATGTGCACTATTTGTGTTCAAGTTTGGCTATCAAGTTTGTTTATCAATTTCTTTTATCAAGTTCATTTATCAATTCGGGTACCCATGCGATTATGGAAAGCCATCAACTAAGGCATAGAACTATGGCATAACTTTAGCATGTTTGGCTTCTATGGCACTCAGGATTCTCTTGGTTCAGTTTGGTTCCCTTTGGTTCTATTGAGAACCATTGGCTATGTGGGAACAATCTTCTAACTTATGTGTGGAAATACGAGTTCTTATTTCCCTAGTTAGCTTACTTATTTCTCTAGTTAGCTTAGTTATTTCCCTAGTTAGCATGAGGGGATCTAGACCCATTACCTCTCACTCACAAGAGACATGCTTTATCCACTAGCCTACTTTTACGTATTCATACCGAATTTCTTTTACTTGATATTTAACATAACTTCTAACACTCTCTTTTATTAATTATATATATATATATATATATATATATATATATATATATATATATATATATATGTATATGTATATGTATATGTATATGTATATGTATATGTATATGTATATGTATATGTATATGTATATGTATATGTATATGTATATGTATATGTATATGTATATGTATATGTATATGTATATGTATATGTATATGTATATGTATATGTATATGTATATGTATATGTATATGTATATGTATATGTATATGTATATGTATATATATATATATATATATATATATATATATATATATATATATATATATATATATATATATATATATATATATATATATATATACATATACATATACATATACATATACATATACATATACATATACATATACATATACATATACATATACATATACATATACATATACATATACATATACATATACATATACATATACATATACATATACATATACATATACATATACATATACATATACATATACATATACATATACATATACATATACATATACATATACATATACATATACACACACACATATATATATATATATATATATATATATATATATATATATATATATATATATATATATATATATATATATATATATATATATATATATATGTATATGTATATGTATATGTATATGTATATGTATATGTATATGTATATGTATATGTATATGTATATGTATATGTATATGTATATGTATATGTATATGTATATGTATATGTATATATATATGTATATATATATATATATATATATATATATATATATATATATATATATATATATATATATATATATATATATATATATATATATATATATATATTTCCAAGACAAAAGATTTCTTTTTCTCTCGCAATTCTAATATCACTAAAATTCTTATCATATGCTTAATCCTACGTTTGTTGTTCTATATAAGGGCATAGACCCTACCCATAATACCAAGGATTTTGGTACATCATCTGTACCCAAGATACCACTTGAGCAGCAATTAGAGCTTTTGCGGTGCGAGCTCCAACATGCTCAAATTGAGATAAAAGAATGTGATGCCACAATCCAACAAATGCACATTGATGGAAATAACCTAGTTAGGAAGGCCATTATCACTGGTCAAGAGGAAGGCATGCATTCCAAGATTGGTGCCAAAAGTTTCCAATTTTCTCTATTTGATGGGCAAAAGGAGGACCAATCACTTGTTTCATGGCTATCCAAATTTGATTAGTTTTATTCTCAAAAATCAAATTCTTAAATTGAAAAGGTGAATTTTTTTACTAATTATTTGTTGTGTAAGGTGTAGGTATGGTGGAAGGTTTTGTGGCATAGCATCGAGCCACCCACTACATGGATCGCATTTGAAGAAAAGATCAAGGAGTCCTTCCTTTCTCTGTAGTTTTACTTACATGCTCGTGGATCATGGATAAATTTTGGATAGGATAAGTGAGATATTATATCTACCTAATCTCAATGCTTTTGACAAGGACTACTTCTTATTCATTTGCTTGAAACCATTTTCGACGATACCTTGAAATGGAAGTATGAAGAGTGCTTGGAGATGGGAATCCAAGACAAGCTCAATACACTATATCCCATAACCCTCTATGAAGCTGTTTCTTTTGCACATGATGCGAAAAAGGAGTTTTAGTCCATCATCAAGTCCATTCGCTTATAAGAAATGCATTAATGATAACAACTAGTCAAGCCCATATTTCCTTTCAAGCATCCTTTCCCTACTTCAGCACCCACCTACTTTTCAGTGCTCTCCTCAATCCAATTTCTCACTAGTACAGAAGACAACCCCATTACAAACTACGGAATCTCCAACCCTTCCAACTATGATGATGGATGCTCAACAAAAGCTACCCAATATCACTTGCTGATATTGTGGTAAGTTTGGTCATACTAAAGCTCAATATAGATTACAAACTAACCATATGAAACCTATCGGAGCTCAAGTACACAACATAAATGGGCTTCATGAAGACACTCAACCGAATTGGACCAAATAAGCATTGGAAAAAGATCTAAGTACCTTGGATAATAAAATTAGTATTCATTCTTTGCATTGCATGCACGAAACTATTAATGGTAAAGTTGTTAATATTTTACATGATTTTATTTCTAATACACTCATGCAAGATCTCCATTCATATCCACTTTCTTCTATGTATAAAGGTAAGGTTGCACTTCAAGGAAATAAATATAATGTTATAAGTGAAGTGCATACCGTTCAGATTTGAATAGGTTCATACATAGATGGACATACATTTCTAATTGCTCCTTTGGGGTTCTATGATGTTATATGTGGCATGCCTTCTAATCATCATCATTATAATCCATGCATTGGTTATTAGACACACAATGAGTTTTAAGTTTAACAATCAAGATATTTCTTTGTTTGCAATACATGACTTCCAACCATTTTCATTCATTAGTCATACTCACGTAAAACCTGTCTTTAGAAAAGAATACAATTTATGTTTTGTTTTTGTCAATAATATCGTTGATTATACACATAGACTTCCTACTGCACATAAATCATTTATGGCTTCCTATTAGGATTGCTTTATGGCTAATGTTCCTTCTAAAATGCCACCTTTTAGGGGATTTTTTCACCATATTATATACTTAATTCGTGGTCATTATTAAAGCACCTTATAGGCATGGACATTTACATAACAAATAAATAGCTAATCAAGTTAAGGATATACTCCACAAAGGACTCATAAGGCCTAGTTCCTCTCCTTTTGGAGCACTTGTTCTCTGAATGAAAGAAAAGCAACACTTATAGGATGTGCACTAACTTTAGAGCGCTCAATAAGATCACAATAAAAAATAGATATCATATTCCTAGGATAGATGATTTGCTAGATAAACTTCATGGATCATGTGTCTTTAGCAAAATTGATCTTAAATTTGGGTATCATCAAATATGAATGACAAAAAATGACATTTATAGAACAACCTTAGAACTCAAACTAGTCACTTTGAATGCATGGTTATGCCTTTTGGACTCACCGATGCACCTACTATATTTTCACGTATGATGAATAAATTTCTCTTGATTACCAAACTTTTATTCCTGTTTTCTTTGATGGCATACTTGTCTATAATGATGATGACAATGACCATGAAAATAATTTAGCAACACTCTTTAGTTTGTTTTGAGCAATACTTTATGCCAACCATGAAAAGAGTGCATTCTTCCAAAAGGAATCAAAGTATTTAGGACATATTGTTTATATTCAAGACATTCATGTAGATCCAAAGAAAATTAAAGTAATTGAAGAGTGGATTGTATCTCAATAGGTGAATGATGTACTCTTTTTTAGGGTTAGCTAATTTTTATTGAAAGTTTGTAACCCATTTTTCTTATTTAGAACTTCCACTCACAATATTATTAAAGAAAATGTTAATATTTTCATGGGAATTATCATAACAACAATGTTTTCAAAAACTAAAATATGCACTTTCTTATGCAGCTATTATGCGAGTACTAGATTTCACAAAACCTTTCCATGTAGTTATGGATGCTAATGGTTTAGGGATAGGTGTTGTATTAATGCAAAAGGATAATCCCATTGCATTTGAACTTAGGAATCCAAAATCTTATGAAAAGAATTATAGTACATATGAGAAGGAACTCTTAGTTGTTGTGCATGCTTTAAAAATTTGAAAACATTACTTATGGGTTATGAAAATCTAACCAAAATAGACCAATAGGCTATTAATCATTTATTAAATCAACCATTGATTTTTGAAAGAAACATTAAATAGGCTTCATTCATACAAATTGTTTAGAATTTAATTCAATATCAACCTCGCAAAGCTAATGTTGTAGCCGATTCCCTTAGTCATTTCCATCCCCACAAAAAAATATTATTTCAATCAATAATATTTCCACTTCTCATATTCATTCATTTCATGGAAAATCCCTAACTATGCTTTTGATTTTTATTTCTCACATACATGGATTGCTTTCAATATTTCTACACCATCTAATGAGGATCATTACACTTTTCATAATGGAGTCTTGTATTTCCAACACAAGTTATGCATCACACAAAGTTTTGAAGAATTTGTTATGAAAGAGATACATGAACCACTGTATATGGATCATAGGGGCATTCAAAGTACTATTTGTACATGTAAAGATTTTTCTTTTTGACCGAATGGAAAATGATATTGCATAGTATGTTTCCCATTGCATTTTGTATCAACGTGTCAAATAACATCATGATAAATCATTTGGCTTAGTTATTTATTAGCATATTTTTTTGCATCATGGTTTTCCAAAATTTATTCTATGAGATCGAGATGTTCATTTTTGTAATTACTTTTCGATTGCATTATTTCAAAATTTAGGTTCCAAGATATACTTTGGCTCTACATTTCATGCTCAAAGTAACAGGTGAAGTGGAGCAAACAATATTACTATTTTAGATTTATGACATTGTTATTCTTTAGATAATCCAAGTAATTGAGATGAGAAAATTTCTTTACTATAGTCTGCATATAATAAGACAATGCATACCATTACTCGATCTGCACTGTATGAAATTGTTTATGGTAAAAAGCTTCCCACTCCCATGACTCTCACTCAAAATGATATTACGATGGTTGATTCTTTTACACAAGATCATATTTCTACATTCCATGAGGTCCATGAGCACATTAAAAAGAGTCAATAACATTACATGCATGATGTTAATAAGAAATGAGTAGCCAAACAATTTGATGAAAATGAATACCTATGGTTACAAATAATTAAAAGACATTGGAAAAATATTTCACAACATCTAAGGTTAAATTTGCACCACATTATTATAGACCTTTCCATATTATTCAAAAAAATAATGAAAATTCTTTTAGATTAGACATACCTTCTCATTGGAATATACATAATTCTTTTCATATTATTTTATGGAAATCCTTGAAAGGAACTTTACCACTCACTTCTATTTTAGATGATCCTCCTTTATTAGAAGAGGATGCCAACATTTTAGTTCTAGAGAAAATACTTGATTATGATATTACTACTACATGCGTAAGTGGCCAATATTATAGATATCTAGTTAAATATAAAAATCACTCACTTGAAGAATCTCAATGGATTCACAAGACATCATTAACTCCACATTATGGCGATTTGATTTTCGCATATCATTCAAAACCACATTAAATTCTAGTTTTCCATTTTGATGGATGTGCTTCTACATGGAACATGCTTATGATTATTCAATGATGGAACATGTGACTAGCCATCCATGTTTATTTTATTTGAGGTGAGTTGCTTGTCAACTGGGAGGGATGTTATGCTTTATGGAATAATGGAATGTTAAATGGATTTGAATTTCTCAAGGGTTTAATGTTGTTTTGTTATGATTTAGTAGGTCAAGAATCATAAGGATGTGAGCACGAGTGGAGTTTTTTGAGATATTTTTGAAGATAGTTAAAAGATAGCATTTGAGGTATTTTTTGTAAAAATAATAGATCTTTTAGAAAGCGATGTTTTTGTAAAAATATTATATCACTTAGAAAGTGATGATTCTGTAAATAAAGCAGATTTTCATAAATGCATGCTTTTCTAAGTGCCACCTTCATGTATCGTTTATTCAGGACGTGATGAAAAATTCTTATAAATACACAATCTGTGATAGAATCATGCATCAGAGTATGTGGAGGAAGATTGTACCCAACCTTGTGTCCACTCTCTTGTGTCTCTCTATTTTGTGTATGCTTTTGTGAGATTTCATTTACGTACCATCTTTGCTTATGTGCATCTGCAAGATCTAGAAAAGAATTTCAAGTATGGGAATAGAGAGAAATTGCTTGGTCATGAAAAGAATATGGGTAGATTTTTCACGTTTCATATGGGAACATCTTTATGACAATATGTTTGCCAAGAACAATGGGTAGTCCAATACAACTGAATTGTTGCATAAAAAGATTGGCCATATCAATTTGAGGAAATTGAAGTCATTGAGAGGCAAACATCAATGCATGGACTACCAAGATTTGGTCATTTAAATTTTAAAAGGATATGGGAATCATGTGCATTTGGTAAACATCAATGTATAAAGATTTTAAGAAGAGAAATGCATATAAAGAGACCTTTATAGCTCATTCATAGTAATGTAGTTGGAGTTGTTAGAACAAAGTCAGTTGGTGGATCATTGTACTTTTTTATTTTCATTGAAGACTATAGCCGATACACATGGATATATATTTTGAAGCATAAAAGTTAAGTTTTCAAATGCTTTGTGAAATTCACGATCACGATTGAGAAGTAATTGGGTACTTACATAAAATGCTAATGATCACATTAAGGGGAGAATATATTTCAAAGGAATTTGATCAATAACTTAGTAATCATGGAATTAAAAAGCAATTGTCTTGTTGAAATACAGCATACCAAAGTGGTGTTGCAAAATCTAAGAATCACATGATTGAAGAAGCTTTTCATATGGCGGCACATGTTATAAATAGAGCTCCAAAATGAATGGTTTATGATTTGTTTGCTTATGAGAGACTATGGAAGCATAAGAAAAATATGAGCTATGTATGAGCATTTGGGTGTATTTGTTATGCACATATGACTAGTCAATTGCACAAGTTTGAGCCTAAATTTGAAAATTGCATATTTGTTGGATACTATGAAGAGAAGAAAGGATATAGGTGCTACAATCCTATTATAAAAATCTATAGTGAGCAGAGACTTTATATTTGATGAGAATGCCTCATGATAGGCACCCAAAGACATGGTTGTGATAGAGAATGCAATGGATGATTCTATGAATAATATTCATTATGAGCCACAAACAAGTTGTAGACATTTTGATCATTAACAAAGCCGAGATTAGGGTTCATATGAGTTTCCTATGCCTGAAACATCATGGAGTGAAGATGCAAAAGACTATGCAAAGAGAGGGAGAAAGGGAAAGAGAAGAGGAGAGAGCACATGTCTGATTTTGATATTGAGGATGAGATAGTTACATCTGGCATGTTGAAAAATAGGATGAAGAAATATGTTCCTCCACACAGAAGAAGATAGACACATTCAAGATTCGATGAAGAAACATAGGTAAGATGATCTATGAGAGTAAAGCATTATGTTGATGGACTCAATCTATACAATAAGACTATGAAGCTTTATGATACATACATGATAAAGAGAATCAAGCATGATGAACCAAAGGACTTTCATGATGCATCAGAAATAGAAGATATCAGCAAAGCAATGGATAATGAGATAAATTCATGAAAGAAGAATGATACATGGGAGCTAGTGAAATTGCCATCGAATAAGAAAGCTATTACATGTGAATGGGTGTATACGGTCAAGTGCAAAAGTGATGGTTTTGTGGAGAGGTATAAAGCATGTCTAGTTGCAAAAGGATATGTGCATGTATATTGATTGAATCATAATCAAACCTTTCGTCTAGTGGTGAAAATGGCAATGGTGAGAAGCGTGATTGCATGGGCTACTATGATCAATCGAAAGTTGTATCAAATGGATGTTAAAAATGCATTCTTGAATGGAAAAATACATGACGAAGTCTATATGCAACAACTTGAAGGTTATGTGCATCTAAAGTATCGTGGCTATGTATGCAAGTTGAAGAAAGCGCTTTATGGATTGAAACAATCACCAAGAGCATGGTGTGAACGATTCACTAAGAAGTTATTGGATCTCAAATTATGCAATCAAATGCTGAATATTCATTATTTGTATGGCATCAAGAAAGAGAAAGCATTCTATTTAGTGATTTATCTTTATGATTTGATCATTACTGCCAATGATGAGAGGAGGATTTATGATTGGATAGAGCAACTGAAATCAGAATTTTTGATGTTGGATTTACGAGAGCTAAAATATTATTTGGAAATTCAAGTAATTTCAATGCAAGAGGGAATTCGGATGATACAATGCAACTATATGCTAGAGAAAGATCTCCTATGAGTGCTTGGAACTTTTTGATAAGCCACTTGATACTAATGCAAAGCTTATGGATGATGGAAAATACTTGCATGATGCAAATGTTTATAGGAAAATATTTGGAAATTTGATTTATGTTATGAAGAGAAGACTAGATTTGAGTTTTGCATTTGGCTTGTTGAGTCATTTTATGCATAAAACATGTAGAGTGCACTTGTATGCAATGAGATACATATTGGGATATGTGAAAGGAACATGTAATTTTGGCTTAATTTATGAAAGAAACATTGAACCATGTATAGATGCATACAGAGATGTAGGTAGGAAATGTCATGGATTGAAGGCCAGCTAGCTGATTCTCATTCTCACTTGGAAGTGCAACCATTTCATGGAGTAGGGAAAAGCAACCAACGGTGGCTTTGTCAAGTACTGAAGCTGAATATAGAGGCATTGTGCAAGCCTTTGTGAAGCAACATGGACTAAGTACCTATAGGAACACATGAAAGTCTTCATTGACAGAAAGATGGTCATTAATTGTGACAATGTGAGCAGCAATATGCTATCAAAGAATCCAATCTATCATGCAACATTGAAGCACATTGAAGTTCACTATCACTTTGTTCATGAGAAGGTCATTGAAGAAAAACTGGAGTTTATTGACATGAAAACTCGACAAGCATTTTGTATCTAGATTTCATTTCATGTTGATTTCATCTTGTATCGACATATGTATTTCTTCATTTAAAATTCAAACTCCTTGCTTGAGGGAGAGATTTGATGATGTGGTAAATACAAATAGATATTGGTAATGCTTTTAGTCAATCAAAAATAGAACACATGTGGGGATGACTCCATGGTGCATGCACATATTATCCAAATCGGGTTTGTACTCTCTTTGTAGAGCATTGTATCTATGTGTATGTGTGCATGATGAGGCCACCATAACTTGTGACTATAGACCAAAAAGATATGATGATGAAAATGCTTTCAAGCAAGAGTCTAAGATACCAATTGATAATCAAGCTAAAACTTTCGATGAAAAAGGAAGCAAAAAAATAAAGTTGGATAAACAAAATGTTGAACAAATATTCCAAGAAAGGTTGGAAGAGGATGAGAAAGAATATGAAAGATAAATACAATTTACAAAGAAACATGACAAATGATATGTAGTTTGTGATGCAAAGATTCTAGAAAATGACTATTTATTTGATCAAGAGAAGATTCAAAATTTGAAAGCTCTTTTGAACTCTGATATTAACAATGAAGAGAAGAGTCAAAGTGAACATGAGAATATCAAACAAGTAATTGATGAGGATGAGAAAAAAAATAATAAACCAAAAACTTGAAGAAAGGAAAAACAAATGATTGAAGATATTATCAAAAAAATTGAAAACAATATGAAAACCTCATCAAAATCTTCTAAACCTTTATTTGTGCAAAAAAGAGAAGCTTGAAGATGATCCATTATGAATAGGTGTTGATCATTGAAGATGAACCATGAAGAGATTCATAGATAGAATACGATGGGAGAAAATGTAGTGAGGATGAATTGTAAAGAATGTTTCTTGATAGTAACTTTGATGTTTGTCATGGGATAGGAACAAGCTTTTTCAAGATTGTCTTTCATGATAATGATGATTGAGTGACTTGAGTGATGAGAGTAATGTGATGAGCATGATAATCGTTTCTTTTGCACCATTATGAGTATTTCGTACTTAGACTATGCATAAAAGGATGTAATTGCAAACTGTTTTGAATTCTCATAAATGCACATCTATTTGCATATGTAAAAAAGGAATGAGAGAACAATTTCAAATTTCAAAAATCTATTTACAACATACAATGATGTGAAGTATACATTGTTAATATAGCAGCACTATCCTCAACATTTACATTATAATCGATCATGTAGATTTGGCTTACATATCCATTTTTTACTTTATTTTCTCCTACCAAAGTTTCTTTATTGAAGAATTGAAAAATACTTTCTTCTATAGATCAGTATTCCGACTTTGAAACGTTGTACTCTATGAACATAGACATATAATTGTGTTTTTTTAATGCATTCTATGCAAGCATGAGACATTTCATTTTTCATGATTTCTGTTAAACTTCACTTTTATATTTAAGTTCTATCAACATTTACATTAACAAACCTAGATTTCTTGGACTTATCCTAACTACAGTACGTGACAAGGGTCAAAGCATGAACTTTTTTGTTTGTTGGAAGGCATTTCCAGCGTTGTTTGCTTTCTAGTTATATGTGCATCACACATACTCTATAAAACTACCAAAGCGTTAATTTCCAACAACAAACCTTAGAGGAATTTATTAACAATCAAACAAGATAACAAATTTATAGCCTAGATTTTTTGCTAGAAAGATGAGACTTTGAATAAGATACTCATAATTCTTAGCACCTATATGAATACCATAATTTTAATTCGAATTTAAGATTTATACTCATATGGGGCATTAATGGTATCCTAGTCAATTGTCTAACAACGTTAAAATGATTTTAGGATATATACATTGATATGAAAACACCATCTCCTACTTGTTAAATTTCAATACCAAAGTAATAATAATAATAATAAAGTAATTAGCAACGAATATCCTTTTAAATATGCAGATTATTAAGCTTTCTTAATTGTTATTTTTTTCTGTATAAATAATATTCAATATGTCAGTCATAAAAATATCTACTAGTCTTAAATACAGTGGAATATACTTATGAATCATTTTATTAATCATCGATCTACGCTCTTCTAACATTTTAGTAATCATTTTGAACCATTTTAGTAATCGTCGATATACTCTCTTCTAAAATTAAAAGACGTTTAGTGCCGAAAATGCCATGCTTTAGTTAATTTTGAACCATTCTTGTAATCCTCAATATACTGTCTTCTAACATCAGAATGATCTTAAGTGCCGAAAATGCCATGCTTTAGTTAATTTTGAACCATTTTAGTAATCATCAGTATACTCTCTTCGAACATTAGAATGACCTTAAGTGCCGAAGGATAATAATTAACGCACTACATGTTGCTTTCGAAAACTTACAGAATGACATATGATAATAAAAATTGTTTTGTTTTTGGAAATTGAAGACTTAATCTACAAACCTTTTTAGACTTTCATGGTGTAACATCAATGTTTCCATTCTATGCAGCTATTGCTCTAATCAAGCTTTACTACACTAAACTTGTTTTTATAGAAGACCATTAAACGCAAGAGACAAACCTAAATTCCATCAAAATAGGTTCTGTATTTTTGTTCTTGTATTCCAGAAGCGTGGTCAATAAACATATTTTTCTCATGCGGCTTCTCTGTTGCGCTTCGTGAGATAAACAATTCAAGAAATTTCCTCAGGTGTTATCCCGTAGATTCCGCTTATATCTCACAAGATTATGAGTGACAAACCTCACTTCGAGGCTACGAACAATAAAAGTAATATGCACATTTCAAAGGTTGCCGGACTCATTTTCTAAGCGCTGAAAAAGTTCAGAAGTACTGTTGACATGATCATTGTCAATCTCAATCAGAAATGGGAAGTAAATTGGACTAGAGGGTAGTGGAACTGTAGACTCATATTTGCATGGTGATTCATATCTTGCTGTGGCTGATGCTCCACCAAGGTGTCGGGTAAAGAGTATATGGTAATTGTTGTGGATACTCTATACTTGATTAATGATGTTGGAAATGTATCACTACTATAAAAGAATGGTGTCCGAAACACATTGAGTTATGCTTTAGATGTGCCTAGCATTACAAAAAATTGAGTATGAGTGTGTGAGCTTACAGATCAAGGTATGGAAGTGATCTTTAATAAGCATGGTTGCTTCATATATAATTTCTGTTAAACTTTATGAAAGAATGGAATGTTAAATGGATTTTACTATCTCGAGGATTTTAATGTGATTTGTGTTTTGACTTAGCAGGTGAAGAACCATGAGTGCGTGAACATTAATGGATTTATTTAGATATTTTTGAAGGTAGTCAGAAGATAGTGTTTGAGATATGATTTATAAAAATAATAGATCATTTAGAAAGCAACATTTTTGGTAAAAATAGTAGATTTCTTGGAATGAGATGATTTTATAAATAAAGAAGATTTTTTTAAATGCTCATTTTTTGAAGCACTACCCTCATGTATCTTCCATTCAAGTCATAATGAGAAATACCTAGAAATACACATACTTTGATAAACTCATCCATTAGAGTATGTGAGGGGATATTGTACCCAATCTTGTGTTCAGTCTCTTGTGTCTCTCTCTATTTTGTGTCTACTTTCATGAAATTTTATCTCTCTACTATTTCTACATATGTGCATCTACACGATCTAGACAATAGTGCTATCATAGCCCATGCATGTCTGCGGAGGCATACTTCTCAATGTCCGATCATGATTCGTGATATCCATTCTCAATTCCACATCCATTCTCGTGTGTCCATTCTCATCCACTCAAGGTTTACATTTGTCAATTCATGTCTTTTTTTGGTTCACTAGTGTCTTTTTTTTTGAATTTTTCCGGATCTGTTATTGTGCTCAGTGTGCTCAATGTGCTTACTATAATATTGTGAGATTGTGCTCACTCTCATATTGTTCAGTGTGCACTATTCGTGTTCCGGTTTGGTTATCAAATTTTGTTTATCAATTCCTTTTATCAAGTCCGTTTATCAATTTCTTTTATCAAGTTCGTTTATCAATTTGATTACCCATGTGATTACGCCAAGGGATCAACTAAGGCATAGAACTATGGCATAACTTTGGCATCTTTGGTTCCCTTTGGCTCTATTGACAGCCGTTGCCTATGTGCAAACCATCTTCTAACTTATGAGTGGAAATACAAGTTCATATTCCCCTAGTTAATGTACTTATTTCTCTAGCTAGCTTAGTTATTTCCCTAGTTAGCATGAGGGGATCTGGACCCATCACCTCTCACTCACAAGAGATATGCTTTATACACTAGCCTATTTTTACCTATTGATACCCCATTTCTTTTAGTTGATAGCTTAGTTATTTCTTTTTGTCTCTCAATTCTAATATCACTAAAATTCTTTTCATATGCTTAATCCTACGTTTTTTGTTTTATATAAGGCCGTGAAGGTACAATTTCTTGTTCCTTTATCAAGCTGCACTTAAGGCTATGGGCGTGGGTTGTATCAGTACCATGTCTATTGCCCTGCCTAGAACTCTTATCATGTCTCATGTCTTAAGAGCTTTACCGCATTGTAAATGCAGGTAGTCCTGAGCTTGGAAAATGATTTTACCAATTGTACTGTTGTAATCTTTCTCAACTTCAATACACTTTTCTGTTACTCTGAAAAAGGAAACATTTATAAAGTTTTTCGAAAATAACGAATACATATATCAGCACAAGCATAGCCTTTTGAATAGTTTTGTCGCATGCCAAAACATTTATTCATGAATCTTTGGTTATTTGTTCCTCATATCAATTCTAACAATTTGGGTTTGATGTCTTACATCAACAGAAATTTTCGCTCAGTACATAATTCGTACGAGAAAGTAATGGAGACACGTTTCATTGGAGCTTACGTCGATCCTCTTCCTGACTTCTTTCGAGTACAAGAACAATAGAAAGACAAGAGCGAGGGTCTTAAAGAGCTTCCTTTGATGGAACGTCCCTGCCTCCTCATTGTGATAAGTGTGTATGATTCTGAAAAAGTCGACACAGAAAGTCTTTTGGGAGGATGTGGTTCTGAAGATTGCAGCAGAAGATAGTTGGGTTCTGGCCTGCTCTGGCCATGATTTCTTTGCAAGCAACGAGATATCACATTGACAGTATCAGTAAGTGCAACGCGAATGGAGCACATCCGTTCTGTTTCTGACGTTCACGTTCACATTGAAAAGTAAACAACGAAAAGGTGTGTCCCGGTAATCCAAGTCTTCTCTTCCACTAGTACATCAGTTGCACCACCAGATCACCCCACAAATCGTATTGCCTTTGACATTGGTAAAAAACCCTCCATAAATAACTTGACACATAAGAATTACTTTTTTGTTCTGAATAAGAAAGTTTCATAGATCCTTGATTTTGAACTCCTACTAAATCCAAAACTAGTTAAAGCACCACTTCTTGTTAAACAACTGATAGAAGTTTAGATTCCTGCTGGTATAGGGATCACCACCATTTTACTACCATAATGTCATTACAATTCTTCTAGGCAAGAGGCCAATCAACAGGTGGGATTCAGACTCACCCCAAACACTGATTTTTTCTTCTTAAAAGGGAAAGGTATTTGAAACCAACAGTGTGGATCGTTTCTATGTCTTGAATCAGATCTAACTTTGTCTATGTTGGTTCAAGGTATGGATCCACATACGAAATCCGTTATTTATAGTCTCCGAGCTCTGTACAGGCACTGAGGCTCAACAAATTTGATTCAAAATTGGGAACCAAAAGAAGCCGTGTTCTTAGACGCTAGTAACCCGCTTTTAATCATGATTAATGGTGCAAAAATAATTTGTCTTGTTTCAACTTTTCCAAACAGAGCAGGCTGTGGTCGTGATTTGAAACTCGTGCGCGCAAACAGATTTAAAGCATCAATAGAAATCTCAGTTAAAGAACGTAAAAATCAAGTCAAAACTTGACATATAAGTTGTTTTTTTGAATGTGGAATAAACAAGAGAGCAAGGAATCATCAAAGAAATTTTTGATGCCATCAAGTGTCACTTGAATGAGATGAATAATATCAAGAGGAATATATCCCATGAACTCTTTCCTCGGAAGTCTTATTGCATGAATGCATATTTGTTGGGATCACGTCATGCATGAATTCGGTTCGCATATGTCATTTTGCACGGATTTGAACAATGGGATCCGTATTGCAAAATGCCTTCTTTAAGTATCTGGAAACTTGGAATGTGAAGGATGCTCATGAGCGTGTATGCCTATAGTTATATGTATATGATGCACTGCAATGTGTGAAAAATGTATGTATATGTGTGCCAGGCTTGTTAAATACAAGTGCAATTCTATGTATGTTCAAAGTGTGTGATTCCTAAGTGAGCGCATGTGACTTATTTACGTGCGCAGCTATATTACATTTATGAATGTGCAATTGCATGCATCCCTATTTACGTGCATTTATATGCAAATACATGCGTCTTCACATCGATACATATAAATAGGCGTGCATGTGGCAATATGTCCATAAATGTACCGGTTTCGAAAAGTGTTTGTATAACTGAATGTGCAACCGAACCCTCTTCTGTCAAATGAGCAGTTTGATAAGGTTTTCAATATATTCATTTCAGACGATTATGAAAGCGAAAGCATTAGCTTTGTTGCAAAAGCTTTACCACAAGGAAAAAAATTCCAACTTTTAAGTTCCTCAATCGACTCAACCTTCTGCTTTACATCATTGTTTGAATCATGAGAGACAACTTGTCTTCAGAAAAAAACTCTCCCAAGTGAGTAAGTCAGCATTACAACTAGATTTATTGGCATAAAACTATTGAGAATTGTGAAAGGTCCTTATGCGCATGGCTATGAGAGATACTGCGAATGCTTATTATAAAACATCCACATGAATTCAATGTGGATGAGATTGAAACCACAAATGGGCCTTCATAGTAAATGTAATAAAGTGATAGAAAGGAGATGGTTGAACCACACACTTGAGACATAGGAGATGGTTGAACTACACCCTAAGAGAGAGGATTACGAAGTAATCCTCACCCATGGCTTTTGGGGCATGTGGTTAGCCCATCACATTCCTAACCAAAAGGTTATGAGTTCAACCCCTTACATTTGTATCAGAGCCTAGGAAGTAGGCTTGGGAAAGGTTGAATGATCCAATGGCCTCTAAAAAAGGCACTTGGCCACTCTATCATGTGAAAGGGTAGGAATTGTCGAGGCAGAGCTTTGAGCATTGGACCCAACAAAGAATCAAGTGTATCTCTCAATCTGTAGGTCGGATTGAGGCATATAAGATATCATTGGAAAACTCTCAGAACCAGTTCTTTAAGTCTACTTAGCTAGCTTGGAAGTGTGAAGTCCTTGGGAAACCTTGGGTGGCACTTGGTTGAGTGTTCAAGACATTGAACATAGGTGAGAACAAGGTTCAAGATCCTAAGGTTGAGAAGAGGGTTCAAGACACCAAGGTTGCGAACAAGGTTCAAGAAACTATGGGAGGTTGACGACATCAATTCAAGGGTACCAAGGGGGTTCAAGAATGAATCATCGATGCTAGAGGGATACATGAGTAGATCATTAAGGACAATGATCAACTAAGGTTGGAAGAATGTAATAAAGTGATAGAAAGGAGATGGTTGAACCACACACTTGACAGATAGGAGATGGTTGAACTACACTCTTAGGGTGTAGTTCAACCATCTCGTATCTTTCAAGTGGGTGATTCAACCATCTCCAACCTATCACTTTATTACAGTAAAGAAGATGTATAAATTCTATCCTTTATCTGCGGTTCAATTTTCTTTTTCAAGAGAGTACTATTCAATTCTTCAGATTTTCCTTCCCAATAGATTTTTCATTTCATGGAACAAGGTTATTTCAAAGAGATCCAAACCCTAAATCATCATGTGCTTCTTACAACCTCCACTAGCAACATGAAAGTGATAGTATCAAGAAGCCTAATATACTTTATATCAATGTCTTGCCTCGAGGATCGCAAGGGAAACAATGCTATTAAAAAATTCGTCTAGAGAGATGAATATAGAAGAAAGTGCTATTTTCATGTCTTGTTGAATATAATCCAAACACAGCATGTGTTCATCATAGATGCTTGATTTTCATTCATTCTAGAAGAGGTCTTTTGAGTCATCAAGTCGAGCTCGTCCACCTTTTCTCTCCCTCCTTTCTATGAACCTTACCATGATACGTGGTGAGCTGACGTGAGGAAGTATGATGTATGTGTGTGTATGATGCATATATATTTTTGGGTATTTATGTATGTATATGTATGCATATATATATATATATATATATATATATATATATATATATATATATATATATATATATATATATATATATATATATATATATATATATATATATATATATGTATATGTATATATATATATGTATATGTATGCATATATATGTATATATATATATATATATATATATATATATATATATATATATATATATATATATATATATATATATATATATATATATATATATATATATATATATATATATATATATGTATGTGTGTGTATGTATGTATGTATGCGTGTGTATGATGTATATATATATATATATATGTATATATATATGTATGTATGTGTGTGTATGATGTATATATATATATATATATATATATATATATATATATATATATATATATATATATATATATATATATATATATATATATATATGTATGTATGTGTGTGTATGATGTGTATATATATATATATATAGATATATATATATATATATATATATATATATATATAAACACACAGATATATATATACACATCATACATACGCATACATACATACACACACACACACGCATATATATATATATATATATATATATATATATATATATATATATATATATATATATATATATATATATATATATATATATATATATATATATATATATATATATATATATATATATAAGGCGTGTGTCCATGTATGTTTGTGTGCGTACATGTTCAGATTATAGTGTAGGAGAAAGACTAACTGCGGATAAGAAAAATGATGCCTCATGGAGAGATAGAGGAAGAGTGAAAAAAACAAAGTTCAAAGGGAAGTGGAGAGTGGATAATGATAAATTTTATCATGAAGGAGGAAATTTTGATACAAGAATAACAAGAAATTCCTCTTATTTTGGTGATTGAAAGTGAGTAAGTGAGTTTTATTACCTTAACCAATAGCTCCAATTCACCTCTTTTTTTCTTCCCATTTCGAGCATTATATGAATGCCCTTCTTGGAATGTACATGTGATTCACATAGTTTGTAATGTTATATCTAGGCTATCAATATTGGTCTCCGTATGTATGTTTCTATGGGGATCAATTTCCATAGTGTATAAAATTTAATTATCCTCAGTTTTTGGAAAAGAAAATATGATCACTGGCATTTTTGTGCCATTGTTTTCGAGCTACTAAATTAGTAAATCTATGATCGACTCTCTTACAAGAAAACTTGCCAATGCGGCCCTCCCCCCGACCATGCAAATCATAAAATATGATTTTCAGATTGGTTTTGTGGTATATTTGATTTCAAAATAAAAATTGGCATCAAAAAGCTTTTGCTCTATGATACTTTCATAGTATTCCATGAGGCTCCACTTGCGAATGTCTCCCTATGGATTAATGTTATATTTGTAAGATATATATGTTTACTTTCGACGTTGTACACACCTCTTATGTTGTCAGCTCGATGTGTTTTCCACATCAAATCCTATTACCAGGATGTATTAGGTTACACGGATCACTTGAATATAGAAGTCAATGAGGAAGACCTCAAACTATTCTCTTGTCCTATGTCTACATGTCCCATATGTATGAGTACCACTTGGAAAATTGAAGTTTACTACAAAATATAGTGGCGAAATCTGGAGTATCATCCCCACACAGTTGACCAAGATGCTATATAAATGGTAAACATTGTTTAAAGTTTCGATTTATCTTGAAATGTGAATTTATTCGGAGATATTACAATGTTGATTATTATCGAGAGGAAGTATTTCCTAATGTAAGTGAACGCCGAAGAAAGTTAAATTGTATTTGAAACAGCTATACGAGTTGCAGTACGTGGTAAGATAGAACCTCTTATCTGTAAGGTAACTACTGATTTCAATTGCCTGGATTTAAGTGATCACCATTTTTCTCATTAATCCTCGAGGTTGACTTGCTGTGATTATTTTCCCTATATGAGATTGGAAAATAACATCGACTTGAATCCATTTGTGAAACCGAATTATTTATATCACTATATACTGTTATAAATGCAACTAATGGGGATGTAGTAGGGATGCAATTATGGTTAAATATCTTTATATTGGTGCGTAGGCTTCTTATGGCTTTATGGGTTAATAAATGAGTATGATTTTAATATACATTGATGTTGTTTCATGCAAAAGAGTCTGTTTTCAACATATATTTTAGCCTATCTCTGCGAATATTAATCTGAGGATTAGTCTGTGTTCCATCGAGGCATTTCATACATGGTTTCTATTTTTCTTGATGTTGATCATAGTTAAAACATTAAAACATTCCATTCTGTTGTACATATGATTGGTTTTGGTGAGGATGCAAATCTGCCTGTAGTGCTGCAAAAACGTGCAACATGAAGCTCTCCGACGCCTGTCCAGAACGCTTGCAGTTGGAGCATACTTTGGGAGTATGCGTAGGCCCTTTTCTACTGATGAACAATATGGGTCACAGAAGCTCCATGTGAGCTTCTATATTAGTCTTCAACGCAATACATCTCATTTGTTCTATTTTTTGCAAACTGAACGTCAACATCACAACTAGAAATGATGTGGCCGATGCACATTTCATACGCTCTCTTTTTGGTTTAATATACCAGTGCGGAGAATCTAGCGATGGTGGGCTACGCAACCCCAATCCTGATGTGTGAGAATCCAGCTCATTCTATCATGTCTTGTTGCAGATCCTGTAACCGCGCTCAAATAAGGACGCAAGAACATTCAATCGATGGAAGCTGTCATATGTCTGTACTTTCTTCTTTCCCTTTCTTTCTTGCTGACAGCGAAGATGCCACCTGAAACGAAGCTCGTCTCGTGCTTTCCTTCAATTTTATTTTCCTTCTTTGTCCGTATGAGTTCCTTTTATTACGAGAGCTTACTTGATCTATCATAAGGTCTCATTTCGATTATATCAGAGACGGAACCCACTATATGATCACCATTGGCAGAGGAAAATAGTCATCGTATTATCACTTGACGGTTTCTGCGTGCGAAGTAACTTTCAGCTCTATCCCATTGCTCGGGATACCTTCCTTCAGAACAATCAGCACATCCATTAAGAAAACTTTCAGACTTTGACCTTTTTCTTTCCATCCTTTTTGCAGTGGAAGGAAATCATCAGAAATGATGCATGCATGCATGCACTTAATCCCCGGCTAATTTGATCTTGTAAATTCCATTGCCCCATGAAAAGATGCGCCCATAGTATGACCAAGATGTCAAGAGAAAACAGCCAAGTTCATAAGGCTTTCCTTATTTCTGTATTCAGGATAACTTCAAAAGCAACCGAGTATCCTTGTATTGACATCTATATTTTTATTTGATGGACTGGTCTTCAGAACAACTCTCGCACATTTTCCAGCAAGATTGTCTAGAACCATCAAAATCAGGACGAATGAAGATCCCATCAACCAAAGCTGCCAGACTTTTGCAATGTCCTTTCGATACTGTGTACTGGAATCAACTCAGAAGGAAACGGTTGTGTTGGCATCGATGTGCCTTTCTTTGTTATACTGATTTTGGGAACAGCTCACCCATGCTTTCTGTCGAATAAGAGTGAGGACTGTTAATGACCTCACAAGAATAAATCAGAACATGCTTTTGTAGTTCAACAGAACCCCTCTTCCAGGACTGGATATGTGAGCTCCTTAACCTCCGAAGACATATGGGAATCCGGATCAGCATGGCTACATTCTTTAGAAGATGGGGATACGCCAACAACAGCGCGAGCACCGATCCCAGGAGAAAGCAGATAGGTTACGATTCATTGGCTTCTGCATGAAAAATACTATATTAAATGAATATGCTTATATTTGCTCGATCTCCGTTTATATCTGTACTGGAAAGAGTGGAGAAAAATGGATATTCTGTTGAGAACCAAGTTGACGTCAAGTTATTATACACAACAATTTAGGTAGCATCAAACAGTCTTGATAAAATTCCAAGATATCAAATTCCAAGATTCAAGAATAACGTGGACTTTCATGTCATGCTTAACAAGAGATGGTGTCGGGAATATTTGAGTCCTAGGTGGGACTTCAAGTTCCAATCCCTTTGGCATCACCTCAACGAGGTTAAAAAATCGGCTTTTATGTTGCAAATCCTCCACCACTGAATTTGGACCAATGTAAACTCTAACAGGCGGAAGTTTTGGATTTAACATTGTTTTTTTGTTCTTTTTTTATGGCAGATACACAGAGTAGTGTAGGTTTGGTTCCTTGAGTATGGTTCAAACAGGGGTTGTCCTACATATGACTGATAGATAGTACATGCATTAGTCACATCGATTATGTTCCCAAACAAGGAATTATCGGATGTATACTTTTTAAATGATTCATATGAATGTTGGCACAGTGAAACTATGGAACTGCATAGGTAAGGTTGTGTTTAAACTGATGATCTTTTATGATTAACAAGGTACCAAACTATATACGCATGTCCAGTGATATGTATGGATTCATAATATGTTGAAAGCCCTCCACAATGCTCTCACGAGCGACTTCCAATGCGGAATCTCCCGCCTCCTCCACCTTTGCTGGAGCTATTCCCAGTGGCAAAGTGTTGGCGTTCATGCCCACCCTCTATACACGCGAGGTCACGGGTCCCTCTGCAAGCTTCCCTACTCATCGATGTGAAGTGCGATCCTGACGTTCGTGCATCCTCTCCACAGAGGTGCCACAACAAGATGCCCATAAGTTGCCCGTCAAATGCATGTCGCCTTGAGAAATCTGCGGTCCGACATATAGCAATCATGTAGTCCGTGAATCGCGCTACATCGCCAGTTGGCATACCCGCAGATGTACCCCCTATTGTGGCACTCAATCGCGAAGTTTTGATGCCTATTCGAGGTAACATATACTGAATACATCCTCATACCTTTCCAATTTCTTGCCTCCTTGATTCACAAGAAACGTCTCAGTCCTTTCCTTCGTGCATGTCAGGATTCAACCAAGGCCTAAAATTGACGGTTTCATTGCCTGTCATAGGCCATTTTTCCTGTCAAAACAGGCAAAAAAAATATTTACTTGTCAAATGAAAGGTTGGGCCTATAGATTTACTTGTCTTAGATTTTACATGTCAATTGACAAGTAGAGTTCTGTGGATTGTCTGTCATTTCCATATATATATAAACAATAGTATACGCATAATTTCCCTTGACGTGAGCTTCAAGAAATAGTCAAATAATCGAGAGTTTTGAATCTTTGGACATAAAAATGAGCCATTAATATAAAAACTTCATATATCCTTAGTGAGGAGTCCAGCTGTACCCCAAAGGCATTAATATAAAACCTCGAGGGTCCATATCTCTTTACTAAAGAGTCCATCCGGCCCCCAAGGTATGAAACCTAATTGTACGAGGTTTCATCAGTAGAACAGTTTCGACTTTCGAAAAAAGATTGAACTGGTTTTTGGCGCGTACACATCAGTGTTCGTCACTCTCTACTGTCAAGGCTCAATGCTCATGCAAGTCGATGTTTGTCATCCCTCCACGCTTCTTGCTCAACACAGATGGATGTTTGTCGCCGTCTCTACTCCGTGTGAATTTTCAACCAACATGGAATCATTAGCATACAAGCCTTTCAAGTTGCAGGTGCGTGTAACATCAATTATACAAGCAATTTAATTCTTCATTCACATGCACATACGTCTCGACTCTCCATTCACATGCGCATATCTCTTGATTTACCAAAATATCATGCAGCATAATTGCACAAATACATCATTAAACTGAACCACTTATGAAGCTAAATGCGACATAAGACACTTATGAGCAGTTATTCAAAGCATAGCTTATTCAATGATGTTAGGATGCTATTTTAGCTTCTTCTTGAGTCACATTGAAGCGTTCTTCTACTTATACCTGACTAGGTGTAGAAGATTCCTGATCTTTGTCAGGATACATGAGATTAACTTCTGAGAACACCTTGTGTAGTCAAGCTAGCTTGAGAACACCTCATGCTGAGAACGCCTCCACTCACGCATTTTCTTTATACATGTACGTTCATTCATAGAACACATGTGTGGGCATATGCATGTTTGGGCATGCGTTTGGATGTGTGTGGATGTGTGGATATATGTATGCAAGTATATGTATGTGGATGTGTGATCAAGATGAATGAGTAGGTATATGTTTGTGTTACTGTGTATGTCTACGGTATGGTTATATGTACCTATGGTTATATCCAAGGGATTTATAAGTGGTTTGTATATATGCATGCACGTTCACACATGCAGGCTAATGAGAAATATTAAAACATGGATAAGTGATGTGTAGGCACCTGTTTGCTTATGCTAATGAGAAAAAAAGAGTGCATATGCTTGTGATTGCAAATAAGTGTTGAAGAACTTATGATTTAATAAAACGGACGATTATATAAAGCTAAATTGCAATATGAAATTGTTATTGGATGAATATGTATCATCAGAATATGATACATATTCTGATGCATTTTCTGTTAGTTACATCTTGTAGTTATTATATGAAGTTCAATGTTCGAAAGAATGTGCATTCGAACTGGAAGCCATTACAGAGTGTTCTGTTATACGATTCTACAAAGTTTCTTTAGAAGCGTTCTCTCTCTGGATTTAATATTTTACTATTTTGCTTATAGTATTTCTCTGTAGAACATGAGTTAAAAACTGTTGTGATGTATGGTTGTGCAAATTTCTTTAGAAGCATTTTGTTTGTGGATTTAATGTTTCACTATTTTGCTTATAGTATATCTTCGTGGAACATGAATTGAAAATTGTTCTATTATATGTTTTTGCAAAGTTTCTTTAAAATCGTTTTCTGTGGATTTAATGTTAAATATTTTGCTATTAGTATGCCTTGTTGAATGTTCTGGAGTGGAAAAAGACATGAATAAAAGAAATTGAAGTTCTTCAGTTAGTACTTCAGAGAAAATTATTGGAGATTATCAGATGCAAGTGAAAGACTCCATAAGCATATACAGAAAAATGAAGACTTGAACAATAGACTTTTGACATAGGTGTTATGTATTTCCACCTTGGATATTCATCCAAAGGGCGAAGATTTTTTTACCAATATATACACCTCCAAGAACATGCATTATATTTGATACATATGCCATGTTCCTAATGATTGCCATTGAGAGTGTATAACGTTTTTGGTGTCAAAAGACACCCGTGGTGTCAAGCATATATGAAAACTTGTCTTCTGTAAAAAGCGTCTGTCATTTGACAAGGAGTTTTTGAGAAAACGCCTGTCATATGAAAGGCACAAGAAAAAAATTTCCTGTCATGTGCCAGCTTAAGCTACCCGTCAATTTTAGGCCCTGGATTCAACCTCAGCAATGTGACATCTATAATCAGCAATAATGTTGATGCAAACTTCCCTTTTCCTAGCTACCCAACATACGTGGCCGCATACATGTCGCCTTCACCCGTAATATTTTTAAGAATAAACATATGAATTTAGATAGGATAATGGGAAGCTATTGAAATCCTACTTTAAAATTTGCTACCTGCAAGTTTGTGTGTCTGCTTCCAGAAAATCTAGATGCACAAAAACCAGATTGGAATACCCCTATTGCAGAATTATGCCTCTACCTCAGCCTCCCAGATGAGTTAGATTCATCCACTGAGAAGGAGAACCTTCTCACATTTGCAACATTCCAAAAATTTGTGGATAAATTACCAGCATTCACATGTCTTGCTCGAATGTGCATAGCAAACCACTACTACTTATATTTAAACGAAAAGAAACAAAATCATATTCGCAACTTGGCTGAAGGCATGTTTACAAATGCTTTCACACAATTCTACGTTCCACAAGTTGAAGAGCAGCACATATTGGATTTTGAGAACCAGGTTTCTCATGCATGTGGATCCTTATTGACCATTTGCTTGAAGATCACCGCTCTGGAAGTGCATGCTATCAGTGACATATTTCCAAGCAAGAAAAGCAGCATCTCAAATTCTATTGTGATCCCAAATCTCTCAACCGCACACGGATTCCGGCTTTGGCTCATTCAGCACCTTCTCCACGAACAACCCTCAATGACGAAAGTCCCTAGATATGCATCTTTTTTATCTAGGCGTTCACCAATGCAGCGTTCCTCATCTTGAGGGGGGACTAATAGATAAATGTCCAAGAATGCATAATGCTACATTTACATTTCAACAACAAAATCTGAAATGGAAATTCTACAAATGCTCTATCATTATTTCGACTAAAGATGGAGATACCTATCCAGAAGACAAATCATTCCCAAGCAAAAGATCCAAGTCATACAATGCAAAAGTTCACATTCAAGTTGATGATGCAGATACAAGTCGAGATGCAAGTACAACAAAGGAAGCCATATTTATACCAAATCAAATCAAAAGTCAAAGATTTTATGAAGAGCATCTTCTTGCAGCAGATTGAGTCAATTTTTAGTCTCACACCTCCATAATGTATTTGTAACTCAATTATGAGCTGTCATGCTTATCGACTTAGGAGGGCTGTGTTGGAGTAATAAGTCGTCAGCTCCAATATTAAGTAATTAACCATGTAAATAGAACCTTGGCCCCACAAATGGTAATTCTGCACATCACCTTGTACAGGCCCGCATAGGCACGCATGCCTAAGTAATGCTAACTCACATAACTAATAATAGGTAGGTCTCCTTCGTGTGCGTCTCTGTGGGTGTCTCCGCTATCTTCTACAACACTTATGTTGTCCGTTCGATGTGTTTTCCACATCAAATCTTATAACTAGGACGCATTAGGTTACACTGATCACTTAAATACATACATCCATGAGGAGGGATCTGAAACTATTCTCTTGTCCTATGTCTACATGTCCGATATCTATGAGTATCACTTGGGAAAAGAAAGTTTACTACAAAATATTGTGGCGCAATATGGAGTATCATCCCCACACAGTTGACCAAGACGCTCGATAAATGGGTAAGAATTCTTTAAGTTTTTCATTTTATCTTGAGAAGTGAATTTATTCGGAGATATTACAATGTTGATTATTATCGAGAGGAAGTATCGTCTAATGTAAGTGAACGCACAAGAAAGTTAAATTTGTTTTGAAAGAGCTATACGAGTTTCAGTACATGGTACGATGGACCCTCTATCTGTAACGTAACTACTAATTTCAAGTGCTTGGATTTAGGTGATCACCATTTTTCTCATTAATCCTCGATGTCGACTTGCTGTGATTATTTTCCCTATACTCGATTCGAAAGTACTTCGACTTGAATCCATTTGTGAAACCTATTTTCTTATATCTCTATATAGTGTTATGAAAGCAACTAATGGGGATGTAGTAGGGATGCGAGTATGGTTGAATTTCTTTATATTGGTGCGTAGGCTTCGTATGGCTTTATGGGTTAATAAACGAGTATGATTTGGATATATATTGATATTGTTTCATGCAAAAGGGCCTGCTTTCAACATCAATTTCAGCTTATCTGTGCGAATTTTAACCTGGTACTGACCTACAGATTTGGAGATTAGTCCGTACCATATAAGTACATATTGTGAAGAAATCTCAACTTGCTTTTCTGGTTGTGTTCCACAGAGGTATTTTATAATGGTACTATTTTTCTTGATGTTGATAACATTCACAGTCCTTGCATATTCAAAGTGTTGATCATGCCTTAGCCTTAGAGCTAGGGAACTTACTTGAAGATTTGATTGAACCAATAGGTTTGACTACCGAATGGGATAAGGTATGAGAAGCTATCCTAATGATTGTGAAGTGTAAGCGATGGAAATCTGGAATTTCTCAAGAAAGAGTAGAAGAAGTTAAAAAACCCTAGGAAGTTCAAAATAACATAAATCCAAACCTAGAAATAAGAATTGAGCCTCACCCTGAGATTCAGCTAGTAGTTGCTCCGCTTGCATATATGGATGAAATTATTCAAGGTATGAACGATCTACATTTAAAATTAACCACATTAGAGAAATCTAATGTGATAAAAGAGAATCAAGAACCTAAAAGGGAATTTATTAAAAGATGTATTTGGTGTAATAGTTTGGAGCATGCTAGTAAGGTTTGTGAATCCTTCCAAGAAGCAAGAGCTAAAACGCTTGTGCAATGGATTGATGGCAAGATTTGCTCTACTGATACAGGGAAGCAAGTACCTACCAATTTGGGTAAAGGAGGAATGAGAAGATATTTTGAGGCATCCTCTAGCCAAATGTTCTATGAAACGTCTAGTTTCTTGTCTAAACTTGCTAAAGGACAAGACGATGAGACTGAAAATTTATGGGATAATGTTCCAACATCTGTTTCAAAAACAAAATTACGAGTAGAGTCATTGACTAAATTAGGGAACACAATTCGGTCGCAAACGATTTGGGATTCCCCTGTTGATGCATTTACTATGTATGCATATGAGGCTAATGTTGAAGAAAAGCGAAAGCCAGATGAGAAGAATCGAAGTTCAAATAAGAGAGTAACAAGACAAAGTGAAAAGGAAGTTAGAATTGAGGAGCCGATTGAAATAGAAACTAGCAAGGAAGAAAAGAAGGAACCTAAAAAAGGTCCCGCTTATAAGCTAGTTTCATATTTGAAAAAATAAACGGATTTGAAGCAAGTGCTTGATGATAATATACTTAAGAGTATTGTTTCTATTCAATTAGAAGATTTGCTGGAAATTGCTTAATGTGAGTTTATCGATGAAATACTTGATAGTCTCAAGAGAAAGAGGCACTACTTTGAAGAACCAATATAAAACGAGCCAATTCCAATGGTCCAAAATATTCAAATAGAAGTAAAGTGTAATGAGTTTAGAAGATTACCTAAGGTACTTCCTGATGATGAGCAAGAATGAAATATACCTGAAAGTTACTATGCAAATAATCTCTGGGCTAGAGGGACAACAGAAACTATGGTGAAACTTGGTGGAAAACCAAGACCCTATGTTGCTCCTATTGACTCTAGGACAGAAATTAATGGAATTTCCAAAAATGTTTATGATCAAGAGAAGTGGCATATTGATCGAGAGCACGGATGGAGGATGAAATCTACAAATAACCTTCCTGGAGCTTTACATGGAGCATGTGCTCGTATATCAATTTTCATAAGAGATTTTTATAATGAGCATCACTTTTCATACATGATGGTTGCCCATATCCGGTAATTTTGGGACAACCATTCATTAGTGAAGCACGAATGGAGACTAAATTCCTCGATGATGGAAGTGCGTATGCACGTATTTGTTCACGAGATGTACTCAAGTCTGTTCAGTTTATGACTGTGTGTGCTAACCATCTGCATAATAGGATGTTGCTGAGAAGTAATCCTATTGGACATTTTGAACAGGATTTATAAAAGTGTCATGACTAAGCGAGATGATTGTGGTATGAGGTTTATAGAAATCTCGCCTCCTGCCATGATGGAAGAAAATTCAAGCTTTATCTATGATACAGGAGACTCAAAATTTATAAGATGCAAAGATATGAATCGAGGATTGAGTAAAATTATTGCACGAAAAGAAAAAAATTTTATGAAAGAAGGATTGATAGAACAAGATGAGAAAATTAGTGGTTTGTTTGATTGCTTTTCATGTTCTTATATAGTGGAAGGCATTGAAACGTTTCTAGTAAAAGAAAACTCCTATGACCAGTTTCTGAATGTGTATTCACTTGAGGCATATGTGACTTTATCTGAGTACTTTGAATCTCTAATTAAGAAAGAGAATATAGATTTTGAGCGTGAAGTTGAAACAAAAGACAAGACTGTTGATAGTAAATTTTAACTTGTAGCACAACCTTTACCTGAAGAAAGTCAAAACATTGTGAATGAAGTAAGTGACGAGCTGAGTCTGAGAGATGTTAAGAGAATTGGTCATACCTTTACTGATGAAACCATAGAAAAATTAAAGCTTGGATGTGAAAACTTTCTATTGCCAGAAGAAAAGAAGAAATTTGAATGGATGATTAGAAAGCACGGTAAAGCATCTCTGGAGATAGGATGCGTAGATCCAAAGGTAGCAGCTCCGATGGTGATTTTCACCATTCCTCATGTCCCTTGGAATTTATGAGCTATACGAGCTCCAAAAGCGCATCTCCTAAAACTGATTTGCTTATTCAAAGAAAAAAATAGCATGCAGATTTTGGAACCTTCTACAGCTCCTTACTCAAATTGATGGTTTACTGTGCCGAAGAAGAATGGGAAATTAAGATTTATTCAAGATCTTCAGCCAGTAAACAAAGTGACAATAAGGAATATTGGTACTGTTCGAATTGTAGATGATTATGTAGAAGCCTTTGTCAGTCATGCGATTTATTCCATGGGAGATCTCTACTCTGGATACGAACAATTTCATTTGGTATTAGGTAGTAGAGACATTACAACTATGAAGACTTCATTAGGAATGGTGCGTATGTGCACGTTACCGCAAGGAGCCACCAACTCGGTGGCACACATGATGAATGCAATGCATAGTGTATTACATGATTTCATTCCTGGATTGACTATGCCATTTCTTGATGATGTACCAATAAAAGGGTGTGAAGAGAGTATAAAAGATGAACAAATTGATGATGAATGATGTAGAAAATTTATGAAGGATCACATATTAGATTGCGAGAAAATTTTAGAACGATTTGAGGAAGTTCATTTGACTCTTTCTGGTGAGAAATCAATGTTTGGTGTCAATGAGGTGTTAATAGTCGGCCACATATGTGGTCATTATGGACGCAAACCATATCCTGCGAAGATAGATGCATTTAATCAATTACCTAATGTTTGTTATAATATGAGTGAAGTTAGGTGGTTTCTTGGAGCATGTGTATTTTACCGTATTTGGATACCACATTTTGCTCATGTGGGAAACGACTTGTATCAGCTTTTGAGAAAAAGACAAAAGTTTCTTTGGACTGAAAGACATACTAAAGCTATGGAGTCATTGAAAAATCTGCTCATTCAGGCTCCTGTTCTAAAAAGGGTAGATTTTACTAGCGGAAAACCTATAATTCTAATAGTTGATACAAGTCCTATTGGGATAGGATGAGCAGTAGGGCAAAATGATGAAAATGGACATAGATATGCAATCAGATTTTGAGCAAAAATATTACATGAGAGACAAAAGAACTATCCACAAATCAAGAGATAATTGTAGGGAGTGGTAACAGCTTTGAAGTC
Organism: Ceratopteris richardii; assembly: GCA_020310875.1. Lineage (NCBI taxonomy): Eukaryota > Viridiplantae > Streptophyta > Polypodiopsida > Polypodiales > Pteridaceae > Ceratopteris > Ceratopteris richardii. The sequence goes on along the minus strand of CM035417.1, from coordinate 179,225,889 downwards.
TGACAAAGAGTATTTCATTGCAGCATATGTAGTTGTGGAAACTGATTGCTTACCACTTCTTGGCATGATTGTGAAATGCTCTACTCCTGATATAGCAATGCTCCGATGGATTGCCTATATAAAATCAATTAATCTTGAGTTTGTTCACATTTCAGGGAAAGCAAATCCTGTTGTTGACATGCTCTCACTGTTAGACTCAAGATATAACCGGTAGGAGATGGTTGAACCACACCCTAAGAGGGAGGATTAGGAAGTAATCCTCAGCCATGGTTTTTGGGATAAGTGGTTAGCCCATCATACTCCTAGCAGGTAGGTCTTGGGTTCGAATCTCACATTTGGTATCAGAGCCTAAGAAGTAGGCTTGGGCAAGGTGGCGTGGTATGGCACAGCGTGTCGCAACGTAAACGGTACCGCGGTACATGGTGTCAGGGTACACGGTGCCAGGGTACACGGTGCCAGGGTACATGGTGCCAGGGTACATAGTGGCAGTATACATGAGGGTACATCCCGCTAGGGTACATCCCATAGGGTACATGTCGAAAGGGAAGCACTAGATTGAGGATCCAAGAGAACTTGCATGGGTGAGAACCAGGTTCAAGATACTAAGCTTGAGAACTAGGGCTCAAGAGACCAAGGTTGAGAACAAGATGGTTCAAGAGACTGTGTGAGGGTGAGGATATCAATTCAAGGGGAGACCAAGGATTGATCATTGAAGACAATGATCTCTAGAAGGGAAAAAGAGTATTAGACTCAAGATATGACTGGCAGGAGATGGTTGAACCACACCCTAAGAGGGAGGATTAGGAAGTAATCCTCAACCATGGCTTTTGGGGCAAGTGGTTAGTCCATCGTACTCCTAGCCGGTAGGTCATGAGTTTGAATCCCACAATTGGTATCAGAGCCTAGGAAGTAGGCTTCGGCAAGGTGGCGTGGCACGGCACAGGGCATTGCAGGGTACATCCTGCTAGGGTACGGGTGCCAGGGTACATTAGGGTACATCCCACCAGGGTACATGGTGCCAAGGTACATCAAGGTACATTTCGCAAGGCTACATCCCCTAGGGTACATCTCGAGTGGAAAGCACTAGATTGAAGATGCAAGAGAACTTGCATGGGTGAGAACTAGGTTCAAGATACTGAGGTTGAGAGCAAGGCAAGTCCGTAGGCTAGTTGCCAAGAAGCAAAAAGGAAAAGTTCAAGATACCAAGGTTGAGAGCAAGGCAAGTCTGTAGGCAAGCAACCAAGATGCGGAAAGGCAAGGCTCAAGAGACCAAGGTTGAGAGCAAGGCAAGTTTGAAGGCAAAGTGGCTAGGAAGCGGAAAGGCAAGGCTCAAGAGACCAAGGTTGAGGACAAGATGGTTCAAGAGATTGTATGAGGGTGAGGATATCATTTCAAGGAGAGAGCGAGGATTGATCATTGAGGACAAAGATCTCTAGAAGGGGAAGAGTGTGTTAGACTCAAGATATAACCGGCAGGAGATGGTTGAACCACACCCTAAGAGGGAGGATTAGGAAGTAGTCCTCAACCATGACTTTTGGGGCAAGTGGTTAGCCCATCGTACTCCTAGCCGGTAGGTCTTGGGTTCCAATCCCACACTCATGAGCCAGATTGATAAACGTTGAAGGAGAAAATGATGAACAGGAGAGAGAATTATGTGCTTGTTCATACGAATCTAAAATTTTCACATCAAAACACTTTAATGAAGATGAATATAAAGAAAATTGGAAAGAGATTAGGAAATATCTAAGCAAATTAGCTCCATAAAACTATTGGTCTCGAGCTAGATTTAGAGATTTCAGGAAAAAAGCTTTCAATTTCTTCCTAAAAGATGGCTATTTATGGAGACATGGGAAATAAAAGATTGTAAATTATCAAAGAGTTGTAGGATTAAGATTATTGCAAAAGCAAGTCATGATGGAAATGCATGATACTATGTGGACATAACATAAAGGTTTTTTTGGGACTTATGAAAAGATAAAAGAGAGGTATTGGTGGCCTAGAATGTATGTAGATGTTATGAATTATGTAGCCACATGTAAGACTTGCCCGGTGTACTCAAATGTCAAACACAGAGATGCATTGCATCCGACATATCCCCTAAACATCCACTATAAGTGGGTTGTTGATTTGGTTACAATGCCTTTGGGGATACAACATATGCTATATATTGTGCTCGCAAGAGAGGACCTGACAAATCATGCTGAAGGAAGAGCTCTGAGGACAAAAACCACGAGCAATGTATGTAAGTTTCTACTAGAAGATGTGTTTAGCAGATTCGGCTATGTTGAGAAAGTAGTTGCTGACAGAGGTGACCTTGTTGCTCAAGAAGCCAAGGACTTCTTTGAAAAGTATGATATTTGGCTATCACTCACCATTGCTTACAATTCCGAAGCCAACGAGAAAATTGAGCATGGACATAACCTCTTTAAGATGTTCGCTCTTGTCTTTCTATGGTTCTTACAGAGGATTGACGTAATTTCCAATAAAACACGTCTCCATTACTTTTTCGTACGAATTATGTACTGTGCGAAAAAATATGTTGATGTAAGACATCAATATGAGGAAAAAATAGCCAAAATTTCATGAATAACTGATCTGGCATGCGACAGAAGTATTCAAAAGGCCGCTTGTGCTGATATCTGTACTCGATATTTTCATGAATAACTGATCTGGCATGCGACAGAAGTATTCAAAAGGCCGCTTGTGCTGATATCTGTACTCGATATTTTCCAAAAACCTCAAAAATTTCCTCTGTTTTTTAGTAACACAAAAGTGTATTGAAATATAGAAAGATTACAACAGTACAATTGGTAAAATCATTTTCAAAGCTCAAGCATAATATTAAATACGATAGACAATTGTTTGGGCAGAGGGACCTTGTTGAGGGACTACCTCTATTCACAATGTGGTACAGCTCTTAAGACATCAAACATGATAAAATTTCTAGGAAGGGCGATATACATGGTACCCATACAATAGCTTTAAGTACAGCTTCATAAAAGTACAAGAAATTGTACCTTCCCTTTGTTAAATAGGACATTATGTTCTTTATAGACCAACCATCAGGGTGGAGAGAGCAACAGTGATGATAGAGAATATTCCCTAGCTGTTTGGCTCCTTGATGTTGAAAAAGAAAGGTGATTCATGTCCTCCACCTTTTGACATTTTGGACAAGCATAAGAGCCTTTGTTCCATTGCTTTAGCTCTGGAATAAAACCCCACACCTTGGATTAGCATCAGCCACAGCAAGACAGAGTCACCATGCATTTATACGTCCACTGCGGTCTAGTCCAATGTTCTCCCCATTTGTGATTGAGATTCACAATGATCATGTGAACAGTACCTCTGAACTTCTTCAGCCTTTAGAAAATTAGTCGAGCAACCTTTGCCCGAGAAAATTTCTTAGATTGTTTATCTCACGAAACGCAATAGAGAATCCGCATAAGAAAAATATGTTTATTGACGACCCTTCTCGAGTACAAGAAGAAAAACACAGAGCATATTTTGATGAAATTCAGCTTTGTCTCTTGCGTTTAGTGGTCTTCTATGAAAACACCCCTAGCGCAGTAGACCTTCATTAGAACAGTAGCTGCATAGAATGGAAACATTGATGTTACACCATGATAGTCTAAAACATTTTGTAGATTAACAGTCTTAAATTTCCAAAAACAAAACAAAGTTTATTATAATATGTCATTCTGTAAATCTTATAAAGCAACGCTTAGTTCGCTAATTATTATCCTTCAAATTGCAAGGCATGGCATTTCCGGCAATGAAGGTCATTCCAATGTAAGAAAAGAACAATCGATGATTACTAAAATGATTAAAAACTAACTACATCTTTGATTCATAAGGTTATTCTACTGTATTTAAGACTACTTGATATTTTATGGCTGACATATTGAATATTATTTTTACAGAAAAATAACAATTACGGAAACTTAATAATCTGCATGTTTAAAAGGATATTCGTTGCGAAGATGAAAATGAGTCCTAGGAACAATCACAAGGCAGTGAAAGAGGAGAAAAGTTGAAGGGTCGTGAAAAAGAAGGCAAGCTCCTTTGTTCCTCATAGTGCACTTTGTTTCTTCCCAATCAATTTCCAATTTTTCTTGTCTCTCTTTCTTAAAACATGGGATGGGGGATAGGGAACAAGGGAACAGAGAACTATTCTAACAAAACTAACATATATGCTAACAAGAATAGGCATATTGTTAAAAGTCGCATCTTTCTATGTAAAACTTTATACTATAACTTTTCTATTTTGTTGGAGTGTTGGGTAGTTATTTTATTATTATTTTGTTGGAAATGAAATTTAACGAGACGGAGTTGGAGTTTTCATATCACAATAGACATATCCTAAAAGCACTTTAACGTTGTTAGAGACTTACTCTTACAAAGCTAACGTAGACGCCAAAAACGAATAGCCATCTTCTTAAAAGTCACATCTTTCAATGCAAAACTTTACACTATAGCTTCTCTATGTTGTTGGCGTGTTGAGTAGTTACTTTATTATGTATCTTGGAATTGAAATTTAACAAGGAGGAGATGGAGTTTTCGTATCACATTATAGATATCCTAAAAGGCTTTTAATGTTGTCAGGTAATGGAATACGATACCATTGGTGCACCTATGAATATAAATCTTAAATTCCAATCAAAATTACGGTATTCATATAAATGCTAAGAGTTATCAGCATCTTATTCAAAGTATCATCTTTCTAGGAAAAATTATAGGCTATATATATGCTATCTAGTTTGAGTATTAATCGATTCATCTAAGGTATGTGATATACATATACAACTAGAAAGCAAACAACAATGGAAATTTCTTCCAACAATAAAAAGTTCATGCTTTGACTCTTTTCAAATACTCTGGTTAGGATAGTTCCAAGAAATCTAGGTTTATTAATATAGATGGTGATAGAACTTAGATATGAATTTGAAATAAAAAAAAAATAATGAAAAATGAGCTATCTCATGCTTGCATAGGATACATTAAGAAAACCCAATTTTATGTCTATGTTGATATTGTAAATTAAATCAAATATGGACCTGTAACACAAATCCACTGGATCCCATGATAATCTAAATGTTGAGGATGGTGCTATTGTATGGCCAATGTGTACTCCACATTATTGTATGTGGTAGCTTGCACTATTTCGGTTCCCACCTTGTTGACTACAAATTCATGTGTTGCCTTTCTTATGTGTAATGAAGCCTAAATTCTACATAAAGATCATACTAAGTTTTCTATTAGTAGATGGCTAACGTAGAATTGGGTAATAAGGATTATGTTTAAGGAAACATGTACATAAACTAGGTTGAAATTGTTTAACTAAAAAAGTCAGGATGGTTGTCTATATATGTATGTATGTATGTATGTATGTATGTATGTATGTATGTATGCATAAAAGTACACATCTATGTATGAATGTAAGTATATCTCTCCCTATATACACATAAATACACACACACACACACACACACATATATATATATATATATATATATATATATATATATATATATATATATATATATATATATATATATATATATATATATATATAGAGAGAGAGAGAGAGAGAGAGAGAGAGAGAGAGAGACATATATACATAGATACATACATACAAACAAACGTTCATGTATATTGATGGGACAAAAGCTAAATCATCTTCAACATGACATGAAGAAAGCCCTTCTCAGACATGCTCAAAAAAGAAATGCTATCAAGACAAGCTAGTTGCATGCCTATCCTTTGTATAGAGATGGAGAGAGACTACTTTTTAGATCAAGTACAATTTCGCATTGATAACGTAGGGAAAAGAGACACGATTTCAGGAAATAATAGAAATCTTCATTAGCTAACCCCAAACTCTTAAATAAAGATACATCTTTCTTGGCATTATATTGCAAACCTTTCTAGGAACGTCTTGAACAAGTTTACACATTTTTTTTAAATCATTCAAAGTTTTTAAAGAATCATCTTCTATAGATAAATCAAGCATTCAAGGCTCTATACATTGATAGGGGTGGCTTTTAAGAAGATCCTAACGTTAGGAGTTTAATTGAAAAACTCACTAAAGGTTTTATCCTCTTATTTACCCAAAGATAATTAAGGATAATACATCTTCTTAATAAGGATCAAAGATAGCCTTTTCTAAAGTAACTATCACCTTATTCCATTTACCATCTTGTAAACACAATCAATTTTATTCAAAAGATTTAAGTAGATACATCTGCACACCTCTTAATGAACCTAAGACCTTGGTCTTAGTGGTCTTATCATTAAGGCTTATCCTAATGTTTTCTTTTCGATGTTGGTTCTTCCTCCTCTCTTGCCATGAGAGGAAATTTTGCGAAGCGAGTCAGTTCTCGCTCTTAAATATTAGTGAGTTTGTTCTTCAATCCCTTGAAATACATCCTTCACGTTTTCACCTTTTTTTACCTCTTAATGGTCTTTGATCATTTTCTATGATCGTGAGTTTCATTTTTGAATTCGTTGGCTCCATATAAATGAGAGAAAGGATTAATTTTTCTAATTCTCATGCCCAAAAACTTTATAACATAAAGATTCATTAAGTTGACCATGAATATTTAATTGGCATGATTAATGAGACCCTAAAAAGTTTAAACCTTTGAACCTATGTAGGTCATTGTGCATTCCAAAATATTCTAGGTAAGTGAGTTTGGTATAATTCCAATAATTTTACCCTATAGATACCTTCTTCAATATAATTCATACTTATCCATGGATTTATGTTGGGAGCTTTAACCCATACCTTCATACGTTATGTGTTGCTTATTTTTAACATCCTATCTATGTTTCGAAAACCTATGGCAATTATACTATGAGGGACCAACTACATTATGTGATCCCTTTGACTTAAGCAATCTTCATGCTCAATATTCAAAATTTTGAATCAATCTTTGTGGATGAATCGCATCCATTCACAAGTACCTTACTATGGGTATACTTCAAAGAATTGACAAGCTTATGCTTTCATCATTAGAGAATGGTAACTCCTTCATGAATTCCATCCTTGCATTATCAAGTACTCACTTTGGTTGAGTTTAAATCTCAAACACAAGGTACTTGATGTTTGAAATATTCCATAACCTTTAAAGAGAAGTCTAGGAGTGTACCATTTACGTAGAAGTACCACTCAAATATCATGTCTATAATACCTTTTTCTCACCCTAAAGGAGTTTTCTTCATCAAAAAGTAAATGCTTGAGGGAAATTGATGCTCATCCAATTTCTTAAGTATAAAAGAAATCAAAGCTTCACTTATTCTCATGTTGAGTTCAAGCTTCCATTCTCCTTAACCATAGTCTCCCACAGAGCCCAATGAACTTTAGTAATATTCTAAAAATAGACATACCATGCCATCAAGTTTACACTCTCAGCCTAGTGTAGAAAGTTTTAGATCTTACTCTTGTATTGCTCAAAAACTTTCTTCCTCTTACTCTAAGTAGCATGGATCAGAATTCCTTTGTACACTAGTAAGATATATACTTATCGATTCCTAGTTTATAACTAAAAAGACTTTCTTTTGAATATAGATTGATTGTTAATTTAACTATTTCTTGGATAAGATGGAATCAAAAGTATCCGTTCTATGTAATCTGATAATAGAGCTGATATTCTTACACTAGATATTACCTATTGACATAGGTAGAACTTTGTCCCAAAAGAAATGGTCATGTGCCCATAATTAACTTAGCCAATTGAGCATATCGTTAACCATTTTTCAAAATTGTTTCTTGCTCATAGGGCATATTATTGATTAGTTGTAGTTGTAGAATCTTTCAACCATTTCCTCTTCTTTAAATATGGATTAGGGAGTTATAAATGTTCTGTAAATATTTCTTAAGAAGTTACAACTCTTTATTCCTAAAACTTCTCTGTTCTAAAGATCGGAATGGATCATACATCGTTTCAAAAAGGGAGAACCTTACTGGCAATGAAATGAGTCTCTCAAAATTATGACATGGTTCAATCATGTCCTACCTCTGCATGTCACTTTATGATATTTCCTTCCCCATTGGTATTTTATTGTCATAAATGATCACCTCTTGAAGATGCTAGGGACCTTGAACCAAGATCCTCTCCTTCACACAATCTATTTAACTTCTTTTTTGCAACCTTGATATGTTGATTTCTTGTTCAGAATATCAGTATCTTGACTCCTGTTCTTTCCCATCCTTGGTATCTTGAAATCTTAATCAAGTGCTACCCATTGAAGGCTCATCTGTTGTATATTCTTTAGATTTTTATTTGGATTTCTTTCAATCCAAGTCCTTATTACTACCGTTCATGGTTTCATAACAAAAGAAACATTGTTCGAATTAGTTCTTAAGGGTTTATGGAACTTTAGAATCCATAAGAGTATTCAAGGTTTTCTATCCATAGTACAATTTGTTGTCTTTTGAAAAAAGCCAATAGATAAACCGCACAAAAGGATAATGGTTATTGAGCCACATGATATCATTATACCATAGATTTTATGCTTTAGAATTCGTATCCAAAAGTCATTTATTGTCTTGATCTTAATCTTAATGAAATCTTTCTATCTTTTGTCCCATAACCCATATACATGTGATGTCATTCATTAATAATGTGTGCCATAAACATAGAATTTCTTTCTAGAGGATTCTTAGCATGCCCAAGGTCCAAATATTGAATTCCTATTTATACAACACATGGAATTTCCACTTATAAATCCATTTTATCCCTGAATATAAATTCATAACGTGGTCACATTTTCTAGTCATGTGCATGCCACGCTATGAGGGACATTCTATGTCCATTTTCTAACCATCATTAAGTGGCGCGTTTAGACCTAGGTAATGAAAAGCCTTTTTCTATTATTTGATTTCATAATTCCATATGTTAGATGCATCATTCAAGGCCCATGTGGTTCTCACCTACTTCTTTTCGTATTCATTACTCTAGGATAGTGAAAAAAGCAAATGAAGTTGAAGAAATTGGAAATAGTACTTATCTCCGTCATCATACAATTATCCATCCTTTCATCCCTTCCATGAAACGTTTTATCCATTTCAATAGTTTGAATTTCAGGATGCAAGGTGGGGCCATCATCTCTTCCCAATCTCCTCCATTGGTTGTTGTTTAGGATGCCTAAATCCATACTTGCATTAGATGCATTCTTAAGTTAAACATGAGATACGCTCAAAGCATATTCAATTAATGCCGCATCATTCATATAATATCTTATAAAAAAAAGGGGAAGTACACTTTTACGAAAATGGAAGACTCTCTGAGTCCATAAAAGTGCTGCATGAACTATGAGGCATGCATTCTTTCCATCCTGTTATGTATCAAATGCATGATGAACTCAAAGACCTGAAACAAAGAATACTTGATGCTATATTCATTATTCCATTTGGAACTCTAATGCTTACCATCTCTTGAAACTAGTAGTAAACCTGACCTGTGAATGATTTTTCACTACTCTAGAGTTCCAGGTACACATGGTAAGCATCAGGTTATGTTTATTACTACTTTCAAGATTGTTCCAACATTTCTAAAGCGACGACATTTCTTGAAAGTAGTAGTAAGCATGACCTGATGCTTACCGTGTTTCCAACTCGACATAAGGTATCGTTGTAGCCGCTTCATAGTTCTGCCATTTCGTAGCCGTTTCGTAGCCCCGCCAGTTTTGAATGGTGCCTTTTCTTGAAGACATAAATCAATTTTTCTTCTTTATGTGATCATGCATAAAGAAGAAAAATTGAAAAATTTTTGAACAGCTCTAACAATGGCAGAATATTTTAGCTCTAACAATGGCAGAATAGTTTAGGGAAAGTTTGACGTTTCCTATGGAGAGTGATTGTCTGCATAAAAGAATACATTATATGTGTGATAACGCTAGGACATCCATGTGCTAAGTTATTTACCATTTATAAACGATTGACCGATTCTGGCATGTCACGATTATTCTAATGTGGGCTCACTGGCTCGGCGGTACTCCAGCGCATCACTTCTGCGTTGATCTGATCATATGAGCCGATGACCAACAGATGAGCATCTTGCAAGCCCTCACGTTGCATGCCCGCCATCGCTTGCACCGCTAATCATCTCGACACACCTTTAGAAGCGACCCACACGACCAGTTGTGATAGAGTGGTTTGGTAGGTACATATGTCCATTATCCGGTGTCTTCTTTCCAATGCAGAAAGAACCGAATCAGAACATATTTCCATTTTCCGTGCGTCCTCAGATATATTGATATTCAGGATTCGGCAACAGAACATGTGGCATGTGTTTCGAACAATAGAACATTGTCGGCAGGATCAGCTGCATGGTTGCTGTTGCTCAACGACATCTTATAGGAATGGTATCAATTTACGCAACGTGAATGGAAAACATTCCTTTAAGCTTTGCAAATGTGAGTGGGGCAGAGAATCAACAGAAAGTAGAGAGCTACGGCAGATCAGATTGATCAGTCCCTTTCATGAGAGTATCTCGTCGCTTCCACAACGGCAACACAGATACTCCCAAATTACAGTAAAAGAATACCTGTGAGTGCCCGCAATGGTTATATCAATCCGTATGCATGTTACATCTATCCCTGCAGGTACTCATGGATCGCAATCGGATGTGATTAACTATGACGTGAGAGAGAGAGAGAGAGAGAGAGAGAGAGAGAGAGAGAGGGTTTCCACGTCATAACAGAATCTGCCGAAATCAGCTGATTGTATTCACGGGCCACGGTCCCACGGCTGTCTCATAGCTCCAGACATTAGACTATAGTAAACAATAACTGTTTGCGCGTACGCATTGTACATCGATTCTCTTGTCAGATGAATCCCTAAGCATAGCGTTCTACGTTCAGATGATATAAGCCCTGAGTGCCTGTGTGTGTGTGTGAGAGAGAGAGAGAGCGAGAGAGAGAGAGAGCTTAGTTTCTTCATTCACATCAGTGACGTTAGATTAGCATACCAAGAATCATACAGGCGTCTTATAATGGCACCGAAAATGAGCAAACTATCCTGTCTGTTATAAGCAATCGCTACGAATCAAGGTGTTTAAAAACAAACACGGTAAAAGGGATACATGGGAATGGAGAAGATTTTGAATTTATTCGAGATACGCATAAAAGACAGATTGTTTACCAAAAGGAGGTATTTCCTGAAAGGTAGAGAAAAAAAAATCAAACTTTCCAACAAAAAACAATGAACACTAGATTCATAATCTTATGAGATTAATCTTGATTTTTTTTTTTGGACAGAGAAATTTGATACGACAGGACACTTTTTTCTAAGTTCGAGTACGTTTCTTTAGGCATCTCCACAAACAACTAATCGATCATCTTAGACAAGAATCATTTCGACTTAATTCCTACATAAAAAGGGCATTTTTTTAATACGCTGGACGTTTCAAATGAGAAAAACATTTATAAAGTTAATGTTTAACTACATCATCTGCACGCTTAAAATATAAGGTTCTCTAAGTTGATCTGTTCTCAAAACCATTTGCAATCAAGTAGGCATTTATCTTCTCATACCAAGCATCTGGTGCTTGCTTCAAACAGTATAATACCCTTTTCAACCTACAAACTTTTTTCGTGCCATTTTTGCACAACACCGTGGGGCTAAAATATATACACTTCTTCATGTAAGTCACCATTCAAAAATGCAATTTTATTGTCCAATTGATGTACATTCCAACCATTATGAGCTACAGAGTGGACAAGTCCTACAAATAGTGGTCATTTGTCATATGAGAGCAAAGGTCTCATCAAACTCAATGGCACTCTCTTGATTATAACCTTTAGCAACAAGCCTAGCCTTGTATCTATCAATTGTTCCATCACGCTTATGTTTCAGCTTAAGTACCCATGTAGTTCCAATGGCCTTTTTCTTGGAAGCAAATGACATAAAAACCAAGTATCGATCTTCATAATAACATCATATTCTAATTGCTTAGCAACCATCCATTTTGTTTAAGTTATGTGCTTCATCAAAAGAAACAAGCTCATGATAAAAAAAAAAAGGCTATAGGTGGCCATTCCATAGCAATGTGATGATAAGGAAGCACTATGAGAGCGTGAACAGGTACGATATGGAACCATGCATCTATTTTGTTATCTCTCAAAGTCTAGATCAACCATTTATGCATAATTTTAGCCTCTTCTGTGTGAGCCCTCTCAACACCAAGTGCATCATGTAAATTTGCATCAGAAATGAAATGATCTACATTATCATTTGGTTCGTGTAAAAGTTGAGAACTTTGGTCATTTGGAGCAGCACTTGACTCTCTACGTATGAAAAGAGGCACCAAAGTGTCATACTCATCTTTGAATCTAACTAAGTGCTCCTTTGTATAGAAAAGTAATGGGTGAACTCCATAAAAACATCAAAGCTAACCAAAATTCTTTTATTCTATGGATGATACAAATGATAGGCTTCACTTTCAAAACTTTAACCAACCAAAATACAATTAATTGCTTTATCATCCAATTTTATGGATTGTTGTTAAGGAAGTAATGCATATGCAAGACAATCAAAGACATCCACATAAGCACAAGATGGCTTCTAACCATGCTAAGCCTCATATGGAGTAATGGATTATGGTGCTTCAATGGCATACATGTTCAGTGCATATGCTGCAATTATAATAGCCTCAAGTCAGAAGCTATGTGGTAAAGCCTTAGTTTTGACCATACACCTTGCCATTTTCATGAGATACTTGTAATTTCTTTTAGCAGATTCTATTTTTGAGATGTACATGGCACTATACACTCATGTTTTATCCCACCTTCAGCTAGAAATGCATTAAAACTTAAAGACATATATTTTGCCCATGGATTAGAATGAATTGTGCCTAGTTTAGATGTGAAAAGTTTATCAACTGTAATGAAAAACTATTTGAAGCACATAAATAATTTGGACATTGCTTTCAATGAATAAACCCATGCATGCCTAGAGAAATCTTCAATAGAATTCATGAAGTAAAGGTATTTCCGAAGAGAAGGTGTCTACAAAGGACCACAAAAATGAATATGAACAAGCTACAATTTATGAGAAGCTTAAATTGAACTAGTTTTTACGAAGAAGGAACGTTGCCCAAAATACAACCTTCAAAGACATGTTTACAAGGTACCTCAATTTTGGGCAAAGAGGACACAATTTTAGATTTCTATAGGCATAGCAAACTAGCCAATATTTATTAACCAAAGCACATATGCCAAAGCTTTGTATGTGAGATAGCTTGAGAATCTTGAACTCCACATGCTGAATCATTCATAGATTTCCTATAGCCGATGAGGTTATATGCAACAAATCAACGATTACGACCACCACATGCTTGAGAGATGACTCTCCTCCCAACCAAATGCCTCTATATATAGCTCTCTCCAGGGGACTGCCTTCTTGGGCAGGTGGATGCTAATCATCCAAGTGTCAGCCATGTAACTACATGTGCGCCAAGTGTCCAGTGGATGCTTCTAGAAGGTTCTAGAGCTCTTTGGGCAAAATACTCTTCCCATGTACCTCATGGGGATTGAACCCAAGACCTCGTCCTTCACATCCTTGAGACTTAACCACTAAGCTAAGTGGATCACTTGTTCACAAGAGCACAAGACCTCCTAGTAAGTCTAAACTCGAGATCTTTGGTCATACACACGGATGACCAAACGGTGTCCGATTTCAGATCTGTTTGAACCGGCCAGACCCTTGGATCATAGACTTACTTTATTACATTCTTCCCCCCTTGGAAAAGATTTTCGTCCTCGAAAATAGAGCTATATACATACTGTAGGCAACCCCCGAGCCTCATGTTCTAAAACTGGAAGAACATGGTCATGTTCTAGAACTGGAAGAACATGTCTCATCTCTGTGGTGGCATCCCTGCCCAAATGATTCAAAACACTATCCGGGTTTGCACTTTGATGAACGGGACAAAGTACAAACTAGTGAAGAATAATAAGGGTGGATCTAAATATATCCCTGGCCAATTCATAGTTTCTAGATGTGCGATCTAGGCACAAATATATGAATTGGGTGGATTCAAATTACGAGTCCATTTCTGGGCATGACTGGTGCATGGACTTAGTAATGAAGGTGGGATTCTTATCCCTTGCAAGACTTTAAGAATTCTTGATTTACTTGAATTTGTTTTGGAGAACTTGAAGTTTGGTTGTCTCAAACATCTAACTTAGATGTTTATACAATGGTTTACTTTGATCCAACAGTTACTTGATTTTTTCACCCGACTAGAGGACTACTTTGTCCCAATGAGTTTGAAAAAATCCTATGTAAACTGTAAGAGAAAGTTTACCATTTCGGTGGAATCAACCATACTAACTTCACCAATTCAAATTCAAAATGAAAATTGTCCAACTTAGGACACTTTTCTCAAAGACTTTAACTGAAAGTTCTTGGGAATTGTCAATCTAATGAGCAATTCCTAACTTCTTTATTCTAGAGTATACTAGACTCCAGGAAATCATTTATGCTATAACTTGAAGCAAACTCAAATGAATAAGTCCACTTAGACTTATCATCTTTTGAAGATTGAAAAGGTTCTTGTACATAACATCTATCTAGGATGTTCAAGTTAGTTATCTAATTCTAACCGGCTAATCCTGGTCTTTTGTAAAAGAAATCAGATACCATATCTGAGTCAATTCCAAAGGATTTGGAAAGCGGAAAGAAATAACTAAGACTCTGTACAACCAATTCAAACTTCGAATTACATACATAAACTTGCTATGAGTCAAAGTCTAGTTGACTCAGGACTTTAACTTCTCAACAATCTATTTCAATAAGATATTGAAGCATTGACTTTATCTTTAAGAGCCAATAAGCTAGTTTCTCAAAAAGATTCAAAGCAAATAAAAAACATCATCCAACCACAAGATACTAGTGTGGTAACCAACATCAGTGTGTCGACCCACTGAGGTTATGCTGATGAGTTTTGTATTCAAATAATGCTTCACTTGAGACTAAGTTCAGGTCACATTCAATCTTTTTGACTCCTAATCGTGAATGCAATTCTTGTGCATTTCTTTGAGTCTAAAAGATTGAATTTTATCAAGTTACACTAGGAACTTGATGCTTGACTTAGTCAATTAAATCTTTAGTTGAAAAGATCAACTCAAAATCAAAGTCCAACTTCTTTCAGAATTTATCAAATATTTCTGGTCAATAACACTTAAACTTGAAGTGTTCTAAGAAGATCTTGGAAGTTACTTACTTCATATCTTCAGTTTCCTTGATCTTGAAGTCGTCTTGAAGTATCTTGAGATCCTTCTTGAATTTAAACTTCTTCTTTGAAGTTTTAATTCCCTTGAAGATCAAACGTAACTTCAAGATCCAAATGAAGACTAAAAGATAATCATCATCCCACGGTCCGATGTCCCATACCATCTTTCCTACATCAATCTGAGTATAAAATCTGGTGTCCCATACCATCCTATTTTATATTCACATTAATGTGTGGGTGATTCTTATCCTAAAGTCTAAACATCTCTTGATAGAGTACCTTATTTCTTCAATTCTTTTACAAGAATTGGAAGTTTCAGGCATTACCTCTAACTAGATTTTCCTAGGTTTTGATTCCTTCGCATGATCACCTCATAATCATGTGCTTTGCCTTGGAAACTTGAAAACCTCTTGACAGAATATCAATTCTTCTTTACTGGGGTTTTCAAATGAAAACCAATCAGAATTCCAAGTTCTTGAATTTCTCAAATTCAAGTTCAATTGGTTATTCTTGACCAATTTTGTAGCGACAAGAGTTTATGACTTCTTGTCTTTAGATTCCTTTCTACACTGGTGCTTTTAGGTACCTATCCCGGCCGGGACCTTTTACAGGAATCTCTCTACTGCCTTAGTCTAAGCATCCGCTCATGCTTTCTGGATTTGTACCAAAATCCCTTTAAGGATAGGCAAACACTTATGTTTTACCTTCCACAGACTTAAGTACCGTCTTCACGGTTGCAGACTACATTTTTGGAATTCCTTCACTCTGTTCAGACTGGGAACAGCTTACTTTTTCACAATTTTCCATTGAATAGATGGAACTTGAGTGAATAATTCCTAACGGAATTTTTATTGCCAATACTTGGGCAATCTACAGAGTAGTTCTAATCGCACGTTCTTGGACAATCATGGCCAAGTTTGATCAAGTCTGGTTGATCCTTGCGACAAAAATAAAGACTTAGTCTTTATCTTTAAGATCTCTTAAACTATCTTAAGCTTCTTTACTTACCTGCAGGATTTTAGAGATCTTTCCCTCAACTTAAGTCCAAGCATTTTCTAATGCTTTTCAGATTCCAAAGCTAAGAATCTTTGATATACCGTTAGGTTATATCACTTATTTGGACTTAAATACCAAAACTGGTGGTTAGGGATTTGCTGGGAATGACTTACTATATAACTTTTCTTGAAAGATGTTAGTCTCATGTCTGGGGAGATTTTTCTTTCAAGAACTTTTTGATTCCTACTGAGGAATCAAGTAATACTAAGCTATAACTTGAAGCAGAGATTCACCTTGGAATCTTTTGTTTTACAGTCCAATGATTCATCTTGGAATCGTTTGCTTTCCAATCTAATGATTCATCTTGGAATCGTTTCCTATACTGGAAAGATCTTCAAAAGGAATTCTAGACTTTTGGATAAGACCAAGACTTAAGGCTTTGCTTGTCCAAAAGATAATTCTCATTTAACTAGTGAAATAGTTAATAAAACTCTTTCATTAGCTTATCTTTAGGAAATAGCTTAATTTCCAAAGATTACTTGGCTTGGATCTCTTGTTTAAGCTTTTCTTATCTTAAAAACCACCAAGCATACTTTTCTTATCTTTAGAAAAGTGCTTTAATAAAGTCTCCATATTTGAAAACTTTCCACAAGCAAATAATACTTGAAATTATTTACTTAATCTTATAAAAGATATTCTTGATTTTTATAAGATTCAAGGCTATACCACTTGAAGCTAATCTTTTAGGAAAAAACTTGTTTCCTAAATTGTTTTTAGGAAATATCAGGATTTCCTAAGATATCTCTTTTAGAAATGACAATAATTAATTGTCATGACTTTTAGGAAATTACTTGATTCCTAAAGATCAATTAATATTTATCTTGGTTTCTTTTTTAAGCCTTGAGTTAGCTTAAATAGAATCAAGCAAATTTCCTTGAAAAGTTTCCGCGTCGATTGAAGACCTTGCATCATGCCTCGAGATGCACTTCTGAAAACTAACACTAGTGTTCCAGGGATTCTAGAAGTTCAATACTTCCAAAATATCTTCTGAAAACTAACATTAGTGTTCCAGGGATTCTAGAAGTTCAATACTTCTAAAAAAAAAATATTTTGGAACTTACAAGTTTCAACAGAAACTTCCTTACTTGGATGCATGAACATGAACATCCAAAAACAACTAAATCCTCGATAGTTGCTAAGAATATCTGGGTTTCTTCCCAAACTTAGACTGAGCATGCACATTGGAAAGTAGCTCTATTTTCTTGGCATCTTAATGACAAGAAAAATGAATACTTACTTTCAACATGCTTTCTTTTCCTCACAAAGACTCCTACTAAGTGGTACCTATGTATCACTTTTTTTTGGGAAAAAATAGACTAGATACTTAGTTGCATGATGGTCAAGATCCTTGCAACTAGGTAATTTTCTATTTTTTTCCACCTAGCTAAGTCAAGTTAGAAAAAGAAAGGAATGAAAGTATATGTGTTCAGCTATTTACCAAAAAATCATGCGTATGTTCATGCATCTACTTGCATGCAAATGCATGTTCATGTATACAAATGCCCATTCTTTGGTGCAAATGCATGTTCATGTAAGTGTAATGAACTTAAGCAAATCTTGAGCTTATTAGGTATGCAAACAAGCATCCATGCAAAAACAACCTGCTTGCTATTCTGGCAAAAGGGTAATTATTCAAGTGCGTGAACTGGAGAATTAACTACCTTTTCCAAGCAGTGTGAACTTGATGTGCATAAAACATTCTTTTATGCACAAATAATCTTTTCTTTTTTGTGCATGAATGGAAATAAAAATTTCAACTGCATACCAAAAACTGAAAAGTACTTTGTATACTTTTGCGTCATTTCAATACCGTTTAGTTCTCTAATTAGCTTTCATATTGAGATAACCATAATTGGACTACGCTTTTAGTCCTAATTAATGCATCCTAAATGAAAGCATTTGAGCAAACAGGTATCAAAATGAAAACATAACTTGGAAAATACTTAGCTCCATATAGAGCTACGTCCTTCCCTTGATCCTTTGGAAGAGCTATTTTCCACCTTTGATCATTAGGAAAAATCTTTTCCATGCTAAGAAGAGCTAACTTTCATAGCCATGCTCACATTTCTTCAAAACCTTGAAAATAATAAGCACGATCATCCTTGCTCGGATCCAACGTTGCTTCTCTTTGTTGTCCATTAGCTGTGTCCAGCCATCGGGCGATGAGCATCTCTATATTTCAGTTGCAGAAGAATCAGAGATCTGACAAATCTCCCGTAGTACAGTGGTAGAACATCCGCCATTTTAAGCGAATGGTCATGGGTTCGAAACCCATCGGGGTACCCAAGGTCAAATCCCGCGCCGTTCTATTGAAGATGGCCCTCTTTTGCTCCTTGGATGGATGAGAGTTGGGCTTGCAATTCAGGTCTGTTTATTGCTTTAGTAGACTTTGCTCTGAACCATAGACAAGTAAAAATCGTGGGCGACGTGGCTACAGCAGTTTGATACCATATCTGCCACCCGAGATCGAATCCTAGATGGCTTAACATAGAACTTTTGTCTTCTAAGAGACCTTCTACAGCACCAATACAAGCAATATTATCTGCATCGCAAGCGCCCGTTTGGCCTCCGATAAAGCAGCGCGCTCCCGTATGACAGACGTGAGTTCGACTCCTCTACTCTCCATAGCAGGAAGTATTAATCTTTTGCTTCCTTATTGATGGCTTATTCAGGACAAATTGCCTTGGCTGCCGATATTGATCATGAACATCCGTGTGGTTCCTGAATAGGCGACCGGCCTCCTATGACGAGGACAGTGGTTCGAGTCCCGCAGGCTTACAGCCAGAGAAGGTTAACCCTTTTTTACTCTGGTTGGGAGCTTCTGCAGCGCGAAATATGAACTAATATATACCTGCGCCAGTTCGTTGTCGAACAGACGTCAGTGTTCGTGGATAGTAGAGTTTCCTCGCGAATGAGGGACCAGGGTTCGAATCCCTCTTCGCTCACAGTAGAGATGCGCTTTGTATATTTTGCTCGTGGATGCTTCTTCAACCGAAAAGTCAAAACAATAGAAACGCCGCGACTTGTTCTGTGAGCGCCTTCGGGCTTGTGGATAGGCCGAAGTGTTTCTAGTCATAGGTTGTGGGTTCAATTCCGCTGCGGGCTGATGGCAGATATAGTCGCTATCCTTTTGCTACTCAAGGCCATCGACTGCCAAGATAACTTCGGGCCGCTATTGAAGACAGCCGCGTGTAGAGATTCGAAAGAGAGCAAGACTCCGCGAGCAAAAATGATGAGCAAGATGATGGTGAGCCTATCAAGGTCTCCATGGAAGCTCAACCTTGAGCTCTGATACCAATGCAACAAATCAACGATTACGACCACCACATGCTTGAGAGATGACTCTCCTCCCAACCAAATGCCTCTATATATAGCTCTCTCCAGGGGACTGCCTTCTTGGGCAGGTGGATGCTAATCATCCAAGTGTCAGCCATGTAACTACATGTGCGCCAAGTGTCCAGTGGATGCTTCTAGAAGGTTCTAGAGCTCTTTGGGCAAAATACTCTTCCCATGTACCTCATGGGGATTGAACCCAAGACCTCGTCCTTCACATCCTTGAGACTTAACCACTAAGCTAAGTGGATCACTTGTTCACAAGAGCACAAGACCTCCTAGTAAGTCTAAACTCGAGATCTTTGGTCATACACACGGATGACCAAACGGTGTCCGATTTCAGATCTGTTTGAACCGGCCAGACCCTTGGATCATAGACTTACTTTATTACATTATACAACCCATGGAATAAAATGCGAGAAGCAATAATAAATTCCCAATTTGAGAAAACATGAGCTCAACATCCATCACTCACAAACTTGAAAACCAAGCCAATCTTGGCTAATGCTGAAACTTACATCACATTTTTTTAATTCATAGCACATATACATAATTTGACAATGTAAAAGAGTTTCCATCTGTAATAGTCACAAAAATCTTATCAAATATCAATATAAGATAAGAGGAGTTATAAGCACATGTGATAGTGTTCCCTTTAGGGGCAGGACAATTGAGCTTAAGAGATTATGTTGCAAGCGAGTATGTTTGGTTGCTCCACTATCAAATTACCAATCATCTAGGTCTCCTATAGACATACATTTCTCATGATTTGCAAACAAATGTAAATGCCCATTCTTCATTCTGAGCAAAATAAGAAAACTGTGCTTTAGATGTAGAGACCTCTGGAATTATCATTCTCGCCTCTTTCTTCTTTGCCTATTTTGTAGCCATTTTGTGAAAACTATTTATAAAATTATCATTTTTCTTACAATATTTGCAAACATGTTTCTGATTTTTTTGTTTCTTCTCATATTTATCTTTCTTCTTGGATAATGCAATGTTAGCAAATTTTTGCTTACTTGTAGATAAGCCCATTTTTATTTGCCCTTTTAATTAGCTAAGACAACTTGATATGCAATATGCATAATGGACTTGTTCTCCCACTGTCTTCTTGCAGCAAAATAAATATCAACTCCTCAATTGTTTTCCCTTCCATAATCAATCAAAGAGTAGAAGCAAAAATACGATATGAATATAGAAGACCATTGAGAATAGTTTGCACAATTGAACTATCTGGCAAGACTTCATTAGCATAAATCAAAATCTCCTTCATTCATATTCTGACTCTCCAAATTTTTTCCCGAGAAAACCAACATGAGACTCATTTAATGTGTGATTTAATCGTCTATTGTTTTGGAGGAGGGGATGTGAGTAGTAATGGCACGCTTGACAAAAAAAGCTATTGTTGCATGGGCTCAAACATCTCTATCAACCCAACAAAATTTCTCTACAGTAGGTGCAACAAGAACTATAGCATGAACATGAATTTGAGGATCATGACCTTCAACACCATTAGTGGCACCTTCAATAAATGAATTTGCAAGTGTAATAGGAAGCTTTTCAAGAACCTGTAGGGTATTCCACATCCCATTCGCTATTAATAAATGAAAAATCATATATGGCTACAACGTGTAATTAGTTCCATCTAACTTATTCTCAATATCCAACATGTGGAATACATCATTGCTTTTAACCGTGGTGAGTTAGTAAATGATGATAGAAGAAACAATCTCCCTATGCAGCATTGAAGCATATGTGGCATCATAGGCACACTTATGAAACCAGTATTTAGTCAAAGAAATGATTCTCCAAACTCTTTAGAGATAAAACAAAGGGAATTTGCAAACATAACCTATAATTTGAGACCTTGCTAATGCAGTTTATTTCACTCAAAATGGTTATTCCTACTGTGATAACCAATGCATCCAAGACAAAAAAAATTCATAGCGTCTACTATGCATACAAACATAGAACACTACTCACTTTTGGACCTACTCTCAAAATCTGCACAAATTTAACACAAGATTTGAGACAAATCTAGAAGGCAAGAATAAATTTCTTAAAAACCAATATTACAAGAAATGATAAGGAAATCTTAATTAAGACTTAGAGCAATGTAGGTTGTACACATAGAATTTTGTGTCTTAGCTATGGCTACACAAACTCTACTCAAATCACTCAAGCAAGGAATAAGGTGGTTTTCTTACCTTATGGCCCTACTAGCTTGCTTCTCAAACTTTGAAAGAACACTCACATATGTAGGGATCTACAATTCTTAGTACATTGTGAGTACATATAGCTTTGAAAAGATTCCCAGTAAGCTAGGAATAACTTTTCCTAAATCATAAGATTTCATCATACCTAAGTGTGATTGATTATTTATGTCTTTATTGAGAGGGATTTCAAATTCAAAATTGAAGTAGATTTCTTGTGCTTGATGCCTTTCTTCATGTAGCTCAAAGTGGCACCCATCCGATGGTCCAGCTAGCATCCATCAAATGATTCTGAGCACTTCCCATCAAGCTTCAAGATCGACTTCTTAAACCTATCTCCAACAATCCAATGCCTTTCTTGAACCTTGTAAGATTTGTTGAATTGGAAGATTTGGTAAACATGTCAGTACACTCATCCTTGGTATGTATATGTTGCACTTGAACTTCGTTGGCCACCACCTTCTCCCTGATGTATTGATAGTGTAACACTATGATTTTTCTCTTATCATAGGACATGGGATTAGAAGATAATTACACACTAATCATGTTGTCACACATCATTGGAGATTGATTAATCTATAAAATTAATTCAATCATTAGCTTTTTGACCACATAAGCTCATAAGTCACTTGAGATAAAGACCTTTATTTGGCTTCAATAGAGGCTAGAGGAATTGTGGGTTGCTTCTTTGCCATCCAAGAGATGACCTTCTTGCCAAGCATCACTGGATATCCACTTGTACGCCTACTATCATCTTTGGATCTAGTCGAATTGGTATATGTATATGATTTTACACACAATTCATACTTGGAAGGATAGAATGTACCTTAATTGAGAGTACATTTGAGATATATAAGTACCAATTTTGCTGCAAGTAAATGTGGAACCCTCGGTGTGCACATGAATTGAGATATCACACCTACTATGTATGCTAGGGGTGACCTTGTAATGGTTGCATAGTTAAATGATCCTACTATAGAACTATACTAAAGTGGATCTTGTACTTCATTACTTTCTGTTGAAGTGAATTTTGTGTCTACCTCTAATGGGTAACTTAATGGTTTGCATCTTGTAAATCCTTACTTCTTGAACATATACAAAACATATTTCTACATAAGCCAAATATGATTCTCCTTGTATATGACTTCAATACCCATAAAATATCTTAGATCTTCAAGGTATGAGATCTTTAACTCCTTCCCAAGTTTTTCATTGATGTCACTAATGCATTCTTCATGATCACTTGTAATAATTAGGCCATTTATCCATACACATAAGGAGAGAGATGATTCACCTTCCTTCTTGTAGAACAATGATGGATCTCCCTTCCTTTGATTGTATCCCCAACTGATCAAATCGTCCATAAACCTTTGATTCCACGCCTTTGGGGTTTTCTTGAGACCATATAATGCTTTCTTCAACCTACAAACATAACCATCCCTTTCTTTGTCTTCAAGCCCTAATGGTTGGTCCATATATACAACTCCCTTAAGCTCCCCATAAAAAAAAAATGCAATCTTAACATCAATTTGATAAGTCTTCTGATTCTCGCTTGCTATAATGAAACTGATAGCCCTAAGGGTAGTCATCTTAGCCACAAGGGTAAATGTTTCCTCATATTCTATTGCATATGTCTTACCAAAGACTTTGGCTATAAGCCTGGCTTTATATCTAGCAAAACTACCATCTAAATTCTTCTTTACCTTAGAAATCCACTTGTTTCCAATTACCTTCATATCCTTCTTCCTTAGAACAAGACTCCAAGTGTATTTTCCTTCAAAGCCTTGATCTCTTCCTACATAGCTTCCCTCCATTCCCTGCATGTGTTTTCTTCTTCAAAGAATGTGGGTTCTTCAACAACCTTGCTCGTGTAAGCATACTTTCTAGCCATAAATGAGTCATAGATAAGTCTTTCAACTTGATATCTTAACCTATCATATCTTATTATCTCATCATTCCATTTATTTGGGTATTTATTCTTGGTCTTTGTGTTCTCCCCATTCTTTCCATCATGGTTTGCAACTCAACCGATAGGTCTTTATCATCTTCTGTTTTTTGTGATTTTGGCCTTGCCTTTACTTCTTGCATCACTTAATTGACTTGATGTATAACTACCTTTATCCCATGTTGGTTGAAACTCGACTCTAGTCTGCTAAGAACCATGCATAATAGATTTTTCAGAGATCTTCAACTTTAGTCACTATGTGTGTAGTAGGACTATGCATAAATTGAGTCATTTGAATTTCAATAGGAATTTTGGAATCTTTGGTCCGTACGTGAATAACATATATTCTCATCGCTTATGGTGAACACTCATAAGAATGACGTCCAAAAAAACCTTGACCTTACTTAGAGCTAGTGAATCATGATCTCTTTGTATTTATTGACTTAAGGTCTCTTGGAATTCACTACAAGAAAAAGGGGGGCGTAGCGACGCCCCTGAATCAGGAAAAAAACGAAAACCGTCGCTTATGCGATGAAACCGTCGCATAAGCGACGGTAAAAATTTTAGATTTTTTTTTTTGGCCGAGCCTCGTCGCATAAGCCACGATAGCGTCGCATAAGCGACGATAGCATCGCATAAGCGACGCTAAACCAGAAGCGTCGCTAGTAGCGTCGCAGGTTAGCGACGCACTTAACGACGATGGCAAACTGCAGAGCGTCGCATCTGGAATGTAAAAAAAAAAAATTCAATTCTCCTGGCACATTTGTGCCGGGCCTTGAACGCGAGGAAGAACACAGACCGAGAGAGAGAGAGAGACATACAGCGCGCGAGAGGGAGAGAGAGAAGCGAGACATACACAAGGTATGCGCACACACACACTCACACACACACATATGTACACACACATATACACGCATAGACACACACACACATACGCAGACACACACACACATACACACAAATACACACATAGACACACATACACAAGACGCGCACACACATACACACACATAGACGCTCACACACATACACACACATATACACACAGACACATACACACATAATGATGCATCCACACACATACACATGCATACACACATAGACACACATATACACACACACACATATGCATACACACACACATAGAGAGACATACACACACATACACATACATGCATACACATACACACATAAACACATACACACACATAGACACATACACACATAAACACATACACACTCATAGGTACACACACATACACATAGACACACACACATATAGTATATACACACACATGCACACATAGACACATACACACATACACATGCATACACACACATACACACATACAGACACATATACACACACATACACACACATATATGCATACACACACATAGAGAGACATACACACATAAACACATACATGCATACATTTGCATACATAATGCATATGCATATGCATATAATGTACATACATACTTACATGCATACATAATGCACATGCATAGATACATACACACACACAGATACATACACACATAGACACATACACACACATGAACACATACATACTCATAGATACACACACATACACACACAGACACACATACACATAGACGTGCACACACATACACACACATAGACGCTCACACACATACACACACATATACACACAGACACATACACACATAATGATGCATCCACACACATACACATGCATACACACATAGACACACATATACACACACACATATGCATACACACACACATACAGAGACATACACACACATACACATACATGCATACACATACACACATAAACACATACACACACATAGACACATACACACATAAACACATACACACTCATAGGTACACACACATACACATAGACACACACACATATAGTATATACACACACATGCACACATAGACACATACACACATACACATGCATACACACACATACACATGCATACACACATACAGACACATATACACACACATACACACACATATATGCATACACACACATAGAGAGACATACACACATAAACACATACATGCATACATTTGCATACATAATGCATATGCATATGCATATAATGTACATACATACTTACATGCATACATAATGCACATGCATAGATACATACACACACACAGATACATACACACATAGACACATACACACACATGAACACATACATACTCATAGATACACACACATACACATAGACACACACACATACACACACATACACACACATACACACATAATGATGCATACAAACACATACACATGCATACACACATACAGACACATGTACACACACATACACATGCATACACACATACAGACACATGTACACACACATTCACACACACATTCTCACACACATTCACACACATATACATACATGCATACATATTGCATATGCATATGCATACATACATACTTACATGCATATACATACACACACATATGCATACATACATTCTTACATGCATATGCATACACATGCATATGCATATGCATACATAATGCATATGCATATGCATACATAATGCATATGCATATGCATACATAATGCATATGCATATGCATACATAATGCATATGCATATGCATACATAATGCATATGCATATGCATACATAATGCATATGCATACATAATGCATATGCATACATAATGCATATGCATATGCATACATAATGCATATGCATATGCATACATACATACTTATATGCATACATAATGCACATGCTTACATACACTGTCATAATGTATACACACACACATACACACATAGACACATGCACACATAATTATGCATACACACACATACATATGCATACACACACATATGCATACATACATGCATACACATACACACACATAGATACATACATACACATAAATACATACACACTCATAGACACACACACATACACATAGACACACACACATATACACACACATACACACATAGACACATGCACACGTAATGATGCATACACACATACACATGCATACATAGACACACATAATAATGCATACACACACATACATATGCATACACACACATGCATACAAACATATACACACATATTATACACACACACATGCATACACACATATACACACACATATACACATATACACATACACATGCATACACACACACATGCATACACACATACAAACACATATACACACACACATACACACATAGATACATACACACGTAATGATGCATACACACATACACATGCATACATAGACACACATAATAATGCATACACACACATACATATGCATACATACATGCATACACATACACACTTAGACACATAGACACACATAGATACATACATACACATAAACACATACACACTCATAAACACACACACATACACATAGACACACACACATATACACACACATACACACATAGACACATGCACATGCAATGATGCATACACACGTACAAATGCATACATAGACACACATAATGATGCATACACACACATACATATGCATACACACACATGCATACATACATGCATACACATACACACATAGATACATACACACACGTAGATACATACATATACATAAACACATACACACTGATAGACACACACACATACACATAGACAACACACACATATACCTACACACATACACACAGATGCATACACACACATACACATGCATGCACACACATACACATGCATACACACACATACACGTATATATATATATATTGATTTCTAACCATTTTGTTTTATATGTTAGGTATTATGGATCCCAGTAAAGAGAGAAAGGCGAAACTCACTCTCATAAAAAGTCTTATGAGAGCAAGAGTTCCGTCAGATACTCTAGGGGCCATAATGCGGGACTACGCAGACATGTCCGATGAGGAGCTAGATTATACGATCCAGATGCTTACGCGATCAGACGAGGGCTCTTCTACGGATCCACATGCAGGAAGAGAGCTATCTGCTCATAGGTATGTTTTTTTTCATAAATTTTTTTAATGATATTATAGCACATATTTTTATTTATTTCTATTTATCGAATTTTAGGACACCTATACCACCTCCAGCACGTGATAGCAGAGCAGAGTTGCCTATGAGGACATGCATAGGCACCTTAGGACTAGAGTACGACATAGAGCCGGAGGGGAACATTGTGTACATAGGGAATGGATTGGAGTTCAAGAGAAGAATGCGGGCACTATGCGACTCTTACCTGCGCTTTATCCACTTACCATGGAAGTAAGTAAAAGTTTTACATATAAATTGAAATGTATATCTTATGTTTTATTTACATTATGTTTTTTATTTTTGTAGTGAGCATGATGAGAGGGATAAAAAGTACGTGCTTAGTTCACTTGAGACAGAGTTTGGGACAGGATGGTCCCTTAAGTGGTGTTTAAAAGAGATGCGGACACTTATGGCTCATCGTCGCGACAATGCACGGTATGTATGTATATGAGAGAGAGAGAGAGCTATGTATGTATGTACGTATGTATGTATCTATATATGCATCTATGTATGTATGATGTCATTCCTAAAATCTATTACTCTATGTTTACTGAAAGGCATGTATATTAACTTATATATGTATCTAATATACATGTTTCTATTTTTGTAGTATGTATGTATGCATGTGTATCATGTATGTATACATCTATGTGTTGTGTATAAATGTAATATGTATATACTATGTGTATATATACATAAAAGTGTGTGTATTACATTACACGTATGTATGTAGTATATATTTACTGCTATGTATGTAATATAATATAATCCATGTATGTATGTATGTGTGTGTGTATATATGTATGTATGTATCTATGTATCTATATATATATATATATATATATATATATATATATATATATATATATATATATATATATATATATATATATATATATATATATATATATATATATATACACACACACATATACATATAAAAAAAATCTAAAATAAAAATTGATTTGTACGCAACTTTATCGCAACTTGGGGTTCGCAACTTGAACCTGTTGCTAACGCGTTAGCAACCCGTTGCCTACGACGTTGCCATCCCGTTGCTAACCACTATGAGAGAGACAGAGAGCACTAATCTCGATATTAGGGTTTTGAAATCCCTAATTTAAAAACTCTAATTCAACCTTTTAGCCATATGTTTGAAGTATATTGACACCTCCGACGTCCTACTAGAGAGATGTCTCTCCTCCCAACCTTATGCCTCTATATATAGCTACTCGAATCAACGAGGATCATGATTCATAATATATGTAAAGATATATACACATCATGTAGATAGGATACATAAATATAAAATGTAGTAGATATATTATGCTTCACACATACATGCCTAAATGCACACATAAATATATATATACATACTAACATATTTACATGTACATATTTACACATACATGTACATGCCTACATGCACACATAAACATATATATACATGCATACATATTTACATGTACATATTTACACATAGACACATATACATATATACATTTACACAATTATAAACACTTGCATATATTACGTACATGAATACATGTATACATATATCACACACATGCAAACACATACATATACATCAAATACATATATATGCATACTAATATATGTATACATATAATACACATGAATACACACACATATGGATACATACATGATAAAAATTTACTCCTCGAAGATAAAGCTATATATAAAATAATTAGGCATACCCCCGAGCTTCATGTTCTAACTTAGAAGAACATGATTTCATCTCTCTAGTAGGATTCATCGTTATTCAAGTTAATAAAAAAAACCTATTATCTGATATCCATTCAGAAGCTTCAAGTTACTATCTAATCTGCGCATATGTTTTCATTATTGCCATCATTTTGGTAAGACATCAATATAGTCTCATCTTCATTATCCTTATTGATTTCATTTATTTCTTCTATTGTTAAATCTATGTTCTCATGAATCACATCATCTATTGGTGGATTAATATCTATTTCTGGTAATTCCTCTTCCTCATCAGTAGAATCAACATGTAGAGAATTATCCTCTTCATCAAAAATATTAGTATCATTATCACGTATAATGAGTCTAATTTCTATTCCAGATGTTGATGTATCAGTATCTGATGCTGAATCATCAAGAGGACTTTCTTCAATCTCTCTAACAATAAACTGTTCAAACAATGACCTACCTCTAGGTTGCACATGAATGACTTGCCACCAAGGATGAGCATCTAGGTTTTTATAAAAAAATGCTTGTTCAATATGCCTAGGAAGAATATATGGTTCTTTAGTAGATCGCATTACCTTGGAAGAATCAATTGCCCAAAACCCAGATAATTCCTTTCTTATTGTAGAATTACTACCTTTATACTCCGCTCGATACCAGTCAACCTTCAAAATGACCTATCAAAATATATAACAACAAAAACGTCCCATTAGTAGGTGCTTAAAAAAATAACTAACTCTAAAAAAAATATATAAACTTTTTTCTACCTGTTTGAATGTACGAAATGAAATTTCGTAGATACCAACAATAGTTCCTACGTAACCAAGTTCGCTATCTATAAGGTTCGTGTCTTTTGAGCTAGCACGTGATAGTTGCTTGAAACAAGCAACAATACTAGAATCCTCTGTTTTACGTAAAGAATCAATGGATTTGATTCTAATATGCTGTCCAAAAGCCCACATATTAGTGAACATTCGAGCTTGCAAAATAAATTCAATTAGTAAATAGAAACTAACATACATATATGAAAAAAATAAAATATATATTTTAATAAAATTACCTTTTGTTCACAACCTATCATTAACTCTCTTTGCTCATCTGAGATTTCTTCATTATTTGCGTTGGCGCGTTGCAAACGACTATATAGCCAATCCGTGAAAGAAGGTATATCTGTAATCTCATTATTATCGAGATTACGTCTAGATCTTTTGTTTTTTCGCCTTTTACTTTGGAGACTTTGAAGTTCCTCGTACTCGCTAACGAATGCTTGCATGCATTCGCTATTATATGCTACAAAAGTAGAAACATCATTTTTTTCTTGAAATGTAAATAAGAATGGAACCCCCTTACCTGATAATACCTCATCTGTTATTTTTGAAGAAGACTCGTTGGTCCATGCACGTGGAGCTTCTTCATGAACTCTTTCAAGGTACTCACTAACGTAATGCATGCACTCTTCAAGCATCCAACCCTTTGCCATGGATCCTTCTGGTTTTGCTCTTTGTCGCACATAACCTTTTAGTATTCCCATAAATCGCTCGACCCAAAACATCCATCGAGTGTTGACAACACTGGCAATCTCTATCTCATCTACAAGATGGACTAGTAAATGAACTTGAATATCAAAAACTGAAGTAGGAAGTTCTTTTTCCATCAAACATAGTAGCTCTTTGCATTCACGTTTTTTTTGTGGGATCGAATTTTTATCGATCTCTTTGGATGTAATCCACCTATACAAATCATAAAAACAATTGTAAAGAAGTTAATTAAAAAATAAAAGATATCCAATATTCATACATATTAAATATAAAAGTATCATAATTACCTTATAAGTGATCCAAGACGATAGATCACATCTCGTACTCCTTTCGTTGTACATCCATCGATAACCAAAGGTAAAATATGTTTCAAAAAGTTATGCCAGTCATGGGTCTTTAATCCAGATAAGCTCTTATCATCCATAGTAAACATGTTTTGAAACGATGCTCCATATCCTGTAGGAGTCTTGATCAATTGAATTCTATTGTTGATAGTCTGTATCTCTTTTGTCGTAAGTACCCAAGGAGCAGATGCATAAGTCGTTTCTTGTCGATGTCTATCAAAAACTGGCCATAACTTTGGTTTGGATTTTTGATCTTTCAAATCATTCCTTGATGTTGTGGTATCTTTTAGTCCAAGAAGATGCTGCCATAGTGAATAACCAATATTTTTGAATATATGCATAGGATCAAGAAGATGACATACTTTTAACTCTTTCCAATACTCCAAAGAATACCATATTGATATGTTCTCTGCGAGTGCCAATTTCCCTTTACCTTTGTTCACATATTCATTATCTGAATCATCAGTGAAGATTTCTGCTTCTGGATCTATCAGAGGTCCATCTGTCCATTTTTTATACCAATCCATAGGCGTCATAGGTTTTGGATACTGGCCTGTTTCAAGCTTTCCATTAAAATGTATCGCTTCTCTTTTAGATCTTAATGGATGATCATCAGGCAA
Organism: Ceratopteris richardii; assembly: GCA_020310875.1. NCBI lineage: Eukaryota > Viridiplantae > Streptophyta > Polypodiopsida > Polypodiales > Pteridaceae > Ceratopteris > Ceratopteris richardii. The sequence continues at coordinate 179,193,818 of CM035417.1, read as the reverse complement.
GAATCCTCGATGTCGAAGATAAATATTTTTGTTGAGATTCTTACTATAGATTGATCTCAACCAATCACCACAATATGGACAAGCTTTATAACCCTTAGTAGATATTCCTGCATCACGGAAAAGGATAAAAATATAATTAGATTAAATCATATTTATTTACATGCATATTGAATAAAAAAATTACATCAATACCTGAACAAACGCCATATCTAGGAAAATCGTGAATAGTCCAAGCCACAATACCACGAATCGTAATATGTCTTTCATTGATGCTTTTTGATATATCAATGACATTAATACCTCTCCATAACTCTTGAAGATCTTCAATGAGAGGAGCAAGATATACATTCATATCTTTAACTTGTCTTTTGCTTGGGATTAAAAGTGAAAGCATTATATGTTCCTTTTTCATGCTAAGATATGGCGGAAGATTGTAGTTTATGACTACCACTGGCCATGTTGACCATTTACTGGATTTCATGGAGAATGGATTAACCCCATCTAATGCAACTCCTAACTTTAGATTCTGTGGATTTTGTGCAAATTCAGGCCATGTAGAATCAATATGCTGAAAAGCAACACTATCATGAGGAATTCTGATTATTCCATCAGTACTTTTGTGATCATGTCCCAAAGTCAAAAGCTTTGATAATTCGGGGCTTTGAAACATATGTCTAATCCGTGGAGCCAATGGAAAATGTCTCAATACCTTATTCGGGATTTTACCTTCTTCACCTTTATATCGAGGAGATTGACATTTGGGACATGTCAAAGAGTCTGCATATTCACCTCTATATAAAATACAATCGTTAGGACATGCATGTATACATTGATAATCTATACCAAGATTGTTGATTATCTTCTTCATTTCATCATGTGAGGTAGGAAGAATATTTTGACTTGGTAAAAACTTTTCAGATAATAACCTGTAAATTTATCAAAAAAATGATATATTAAAGAAAGTAAATAAATAAATATACATATATATATGCATATAATTTTATATATGTGTATGCTTATGTGCATCTTTCAAAATATTTCCGCAAAATTTGATTGTTTTGGATGGCAGGATATGATTGTTTGTTTTGGAGGATATGAAGTATATACCTTCATTGAATGATTTGTCGATTCTATCATCTGTTCAGTTTGAAAGTGCGAGAAGCGAGTTTATAATTGCTATTCAAAGAATTTGGCACTGTTTATAGGCCATACGATGGTGACCTGGATGAATCGCATGCACAGAGGTTACTCAAGATAGAGCAACCTGTTTATAAGGGACTAGTACTAGCAGGATTCCTGGGGTATGCAGTAAACCTCTTGCATGTATATGTGTGATCCTCTCAAGCCACCATGATTTCCACTTTGTATCCTAAAGTTCAAATGCTCATCATTGACATGCAAGAGGTTTACTGCATACCCTAGGAATCTTGCTGACACTAGTCCATTATAATCAGATTGCTCTATCTTGAGTAACCTCTGTGCATGCGATGCATCCAGGTCACTATTGTATGGCCTATAAACAGTGCCAAATTCTTTGAATACAAATTATAAATCCGCTTCTCACACTTTCAAACTGAACATATGCGTGAATCGACAAATCATTCAATGAAGGTACATACTTCATATCCTCCAAAACAAACAATCGTATCCTGCCATCCAAACAATCAAATTTTTTACGAATATTTTGAAAGATGCATTAATAGTTTTAAAAGATGCACGGACAAAAAGTGTCCATTCAATTCAAGTTCTTGTTCTTACCTTATCTATAGTAAGAATAAAAACCTGCATGTATATATATATATATATATATATATATATATATATATATATATATATATATATATATATATATATATATATATATATATATATATATATATATATATATATATTTATGCACATATATATAAATAGATAGAAAATTGAAAATTATACCTTAATAGTGTCGAAACAGATACATTACTCCATCCAAAACGATTTTGAAGGTTGAGAATAAGTAAGCTCGCACTTAGTCGTGTCAAACGACTTCCTTCATATACATGCTTTAGACATTCCTCTCGAAGATATTTCTCATTTTTAGAAATATCCATGCTCTCACTGTCATTTTGATACCAATCCTCAATAAAATCTGCCATGCCATCATCTTCATCATTATCACACAAATCTTGTACTTTATCATCTTTTGAATATAGATCTTTAAACTTTGCATATTGCACAGGCTTAGTTTTGCGTAGCCTCCTCATGGAAGCTTCTGATAAATGAGGTCTTATTGGTAATTGTGAATGTTGTGGACGAATATCATCAACATCATACGTTGGAATCTACACATATAAATAAAACTCATTAGTATTCCATAAATGAATAAAAATTAAACTTCAAATATAAAATTAAGTATATAACTTATTAAATATGGATAGAAAATTTTTATTCTCTCTAGCTAAAAGGTGCTCTTGGAGGTCTATGCCATCCATAATTCACTAATAGTTCATCACCAGCATGTAATGTAGTAATAGCATTGACAACTATGTATCTTGATACATCTCTACTCATGTATGGTGATTCATGACTATTTTCACGCTCCTCAAATGTGCAGTTAGTCCTTGAACTATTATGTAACCCTCGACTACTATTTATTAAACCTGCTATATTTCCATGTGTGTAAGGTCTTCCATTAATATATAATCTTTCATTTTCTGCATGTAAAATCCTTCTACTAGTAAGAGATGCTGCGTTCAAGCATATTCCATAAGTACTCATGCTTTGAACATAACGTGAAAGTCGATGCCAATCTCCCCATCCATATATAGGACCACAAAATGACATAAGAGTGACTTCAGAGTTCGGAGGCACATACAAATCCTCTACAATAAAGAGACCACGACCAGCATTAGTAATAGTGGATGGAGCAATCATATAGCGATTACCCCAAAAGTTGAAAACCTCTCCATCTAAAGGAAGTGGTCCTCTATTCCATCCTCCATATCTTCTTCTATCATATGTTTGTACTAAAGAACGATCACGAGCTGGCAATGGATAATCTCCAACCGTTTCATTCTCTAAACCAGGAGGTAGAGGATTTCTAGAAACCTCTGCTTGTAATTGATGAACAGCAAGTCCATGACGTGTACTAGGTATATTAACATTATGAGAAAAATCATCATCATCATCATCATCGAGCAAGTATTCCTGTATATCAATAATAATTTGATTTTATACATGGTTTTTAAATAAAAAAATGACATTAATATATATAGAAAATACATACCCAAGCATTATCACGTTGACTAGGTGATGGTGCATGCTCAAAAGTACCATACTCTGCCTCATGTTCAATACATTCCAATCCTGGTCTTCGATACGTGCCATAACAAGAGTTACACCAACATATAATATGCTCTTGATAGTAAAATTCATCATAATTCCTATCGGAGGACACATGTGAAGTCGTTGCATGGGTAGGAGGTGGTGGAGTACCCTCTGATTGATCAGAATCTGCACATCATAAGAAACATAAAAAAAATATATAAGTTATGTATCCATCAAATATAGTTAAAATTAAATATTTCATATACTTACAGTATAAAGTCGTTGCACGATGAGGAGACGGTGGTGGAGTTCCATCTGATTGATCAGAATCTACAAATAATGGTATTTGATATTAATAATTTGATTATCTACATAAATAAAAAATTCACATATACATATTTACACATACACACATATTCACATATACACATTTATACATACACACATATTCACATATACACAACACATATTATTGTGGGATAAATGCATGTATTTTGTATGAATGAGTGTATATGCATGCATGTGTGTGTACGTATATATGTGTGGATATGTATATGTGTGTTTATGTTATATGTATGTATATGTGTATATATATACATATGTGCATGCGTATATGTTTGCATGTATATGTGTATGTGGGTATGTGTATGTGTATGTGTATGTGTATATGTGTGTATATATGTGTATGTATTCTGACTTTTTTTTCTGTTTGAGATTAAATTAACAGGAGATATTGTATGGTCGAAAAAAATAAGAGGCGAGCTAACATACCACCTGAGTCGTGGCAGTTTTTTCGTAGACAGCTACGTCTTCAGGAGTCATTTCCTCAGCAGAAGGTACACAAATTAATAGTTTATATTTATAATTTTTAGATATTTTAGTAATTTTTTAATTTAATTTATGTATTTTTTTCCTTTAATAAACAGGCTGCTGCAAAGAAGAGAGTGGAGTCGGGCCACACATCGCACTTAGGCCAAATGGGCCATAATGGTTTTGTAGCTACGTTTGTAAGTATATGTGTTATTGTGAGTATATTTTTTATTTTAGTTAAAATGCAAGCAACTAATGTTTTTTATTTGTTTCATTGCAGCGAAAGGATTATGGCCGATATCCTACGAAACACGAGATCGAGTATGCTACACATTTTGGATATCGGCATTGTCGTCGAGATTTGCTCTCCTCTCTCACTTGTGAAGGCTTACAAAAAACATATTTGGCGAAGGTAGCCAGAATTCCCCGAAAAGTCCAGGATGCATCAAGGATGTCAAAGGAAGGTCACATACAAAGTTTCAAAGAATAATGTAGGATAATTATATAGATAATAAAATATGATAAGAACTAGTCATTTAAATAAATAAATGAAATATATATGATTAAATATATAAAAATAGGTTTAAATTTAATCATTTTAAATAAAGTGAATATATATACAATACACAAACACACATACTTATATACCTATCTATATTCACATATATATACATATACACATATATATACACATGCATACATATATATACATGTTTTAGTTCTAGGTCATTTGGATTAGGGTTTTAGGGTTTTAACACCTACATAACATATATACACACATACACATACACATTTAATACATATATACATGTATATACACATGTGTATAGAAATATACATAATTTAGGTATAGATCTTTAAAATTAGGGTTTTAGGGTTTAGGCATACATATAACTTAATTAAGAGGATCAATCAAGAAAAAAACCGAATATATAGATAAAATAGGATAGCTATATAGATTAGGGTTTTAAAATTAGGGTTTTACAATTAGGGTTTTAAAATTAGGGTTTTAAAATTAGGGTTTTAAGTTTTTTTAGGTATTTAAGTATTTAGGTTTAGTATTTTAGTTTTTTTAGGTGCTACTCCTGTAGGAGGTATGTCTCCTAGCTTTGTGACTCCACCACGACCATCTTTGCAGCCATCTCCTAGTGGGTCTACTAGTAGACATGTGCGTTTGACACCTGAGCACGATACAGGGTCTGGCCCGTCACGTAGATCGAGGTCACGATCTGAAGCAGGAGGTTCTAGGAGTGGATCTACAGTTAGGTCTAGAGGCAGAGGAGGCGGTTGTTGTGGAGGCAGTGCGATGGACGTTGTGTCGCCCGCTTCTACTCCTAGGACGAGTACCTCAGATGTAGGTAGGCCACGCAGTACACCACACAGTACACCATGCAGTACACCACATAAACCTTGGGGTGCTCATGACCATGATGACTCCAAGGTGTATAGTATCCGAGATGGAGCTCCGGTGATGGATGCGGCTGGCAAAGTAATGCGTGCACGCATACGACAGCTTTGCTCCATCCACTTTGGACACTCCATCATGCTGAAATAGAGTGAACAGGATAAAGATCCAAAGAACTATATCACACAGACGATTTACCAGGAGTTCCGACCAGCCGATGGACAGTGGATTGTCAGTTCAGAGTGGATTTTGTACACCGTACGTGAGGTCATGTCGCATCGATGATCCGAGGCTCGTGATGCATTCAAAGAAGGCTTACCAAATCTTGTATGGTTAGATGCTGAGGAGTGGGACATGATTCCTGACGAGCAGCAGCAGACTCCTGATCGATGTCGCGAGCAGCGAAATGCCGCAGCCACACGTCTAGACACGATTGGACCGTCACATTTGGGCAGCGGCTGATATGACACGATGCGTCATGAGTTTGTAAGTACCATTTCATTTATTCAATTTATTTGTGTTAAATTTCTCATATATGTTTCTCTAATCTTTTTATATTTGTTTCAGGAGCTGGCAATGGGTCGTCCTCCAACACGAACGGAGGAGTCTTACGGATATAGTCATGGGTTGACTGCACTATTGCAGGACTTGGAGGGACGCGGTGCGGTAGTTTCATGGGAGCATTTGCGATGAGGTAATTAGTTTATAAACTTGGTTTTTACTTGTTGTTTTGCATGTGCATGGCAGTAGAAGACCAATATTTTGTATAAGATTTCCATATGGCAATACATTGCTTTGCCACATTTTGTAAAAGCGTCATATATGACAGTGGTTTGCCACACTCTTGTACATGCTTCATTATTGAAATATATAACTTCTTTTGTACATGGTTCATTGTTCATTATGATTATCTCTTTTGTGTACAATAATACTCTGTTTCATGAAATCATATTTCGGTTGTCATTAGAGTACACATCACATGTACTCGGTTTTTTTTTTTTTTTTTTTTTGTTAAGCAACATTATGGTAATGTTGCTGTAGCAAAAGACAAAACACTCTGCCCAAAAAAGAATTTGAAGGTATCGTCGTCGGTATCCGCGACGGTACTCCCAGTAATGTCATCGGAATAACTGTCGGTACACCCAAAAGGCGACGCAGTAGAAGCCGAGTACCGGCACATATACCGACTTTTATACCGACGCATATATCGAAGCCTATACCGACGTATATACTGACGCATATACCGAATCCTATACCGACTCTGTGGTACCGACGCGCAAACCGACCTTTACACCGACGTCGCGGCAAATAAAGCCGCATTCATTTTCCTCGGTAAAAACCTTGGTATACCATCGATCTGTTGTAGTGAGCTATTTTTTAATGTTATATCTAAGTTATCAATATTTGTGTCCGTGTGTATGTTCCTTTGGGCATGAATATCCATATTGTATTAAATTTAATTATTATCATTTTTTGTTAAAGAAGATATAACCACTCCCATTTCTATCCCAATGATTTTTAGGTACTATATTAATTAGTCTATGATTGACTTTCTTACAAGAAGACTTACTAATGCCGCCCCCCCACATGCAAATGATAACATATGATCTTGAGATTAGTTTTGTGATATATTTGATTGACTAAATAAATTTTGCATCAAAAAGCATTTGATCTATAATACTGTCATAGTATTCCATTAGGTTCGACTTGTGAATGTCTTGCTATGATATATTACTGAGAATACAACTATAACAAAAACATTACGTTTCATCAGAAGTTATAAGAAATGGTTTTTAATAACAAATATTTCTATTGCAATCTTCCTTTTTTCAAATCTACACAAATGTGGACAATGCATACGCATATTGGAAAAAATGATTGCCTATAAATTTTGACTTGTATAGTCATTTGTATGTAAAAACAAGCACAAGAACGCCATGTTGGAAATCGTCTCGCTTGTTAGAAAAGGATGTCCCGTTTCACAATTATGGGCATTTAAGATTCTAAGGCATTACATATACCATGATTAGGAACTTAGGAAACATATACGACCAAGTGGATTCGACGCATAAGAAAATGCACGTGTGACCGATCGAAAAGATTTACAAAACAAAAATACTCTCTTTCAATTATGTGTATACTCATTTTTCTAACTTTTCTCTTTCAAAACATATTTATTTTTTTACTTTGGCTCACAAGACTATAATAATATTGATTCTGCATCAATTTCAAGGAATTTTAAATTCTAGTGTAGATTATACGTACATACAAGCACGCATACATATATACATACATACGTACACACACACACACATATATATATATATATATATATATATATATATATATATATATATATATATATATATATATATATATATATATATATATATATATATATATATATATATATATATATATATATTTGTATTTATGCATGTGTATACGAACATATATATGTTTGTATATATATATATATATATATATATATGTTTATATATATATATATATATATATATATATATATATATATATATATATATATATATATATATATATATATATATATGTGTGTGTGTGTGTGTGTGTGTGTACGTGTTCAGATTATAGTCTAAGAGAAAGAATAACCGAGGAGAATTAGAACGTATCCCTCATTGAGATATAAAGAAAGAGTGAAAAAATCAAAGCTCAAAGGGAAATGGAGAGTGGATAATGATAAATTGTATCATGAAGGAATAAACTTTGATAAAAGAATGGCAATAGCTATCTCTTATTTGCGTGATTCAAAGTGAGCAAGCGAGTGTTATTACCTTAACCTATAGCTCCAATTCAGCACTTTATTTATCGTTTGGAGCAGGATGTGAATGCCCTACTTGAAATGTACATGGTAGTGACCTATGTTTTAATGTTATATCTAAGTTATTAATATTTGTGTCCTATGTATGTTCTTTTGCGCAGGAAAATGCATATTGTATAAAATTTAATTTTTATCATTATTTGTAAAAGAAAATAAAACCACTCGCATTTATGTGCTAATGATTTTAAGGTACTATATTATTCAGTCTATGATTGACTTTCATACAAGAAACTTACTAATGCCCCTACCCCCCACCCCATGGAAATGATAAAATATGATTTTGAGATTAGTTTTGTGATATATTTGATTGACCAAAAAATGATTGTATCAAAAAGCATTTGATCTATAATACTGTCATAGTATTCCATTAGGTTCGACTTGTGAATGTCTTGCTATGGATTAATGTTATATTCGTGAGATTTTAATGTTTACGTCTTATGTTGTAGATATGTCTTATGTTGTCCGTTGGCTGTGTTTTCCCCATCAAATCTTATTATCAGGACGTATTAGGTTACACCGATCACTTGAATATATGATTGAATAAGGAAAAATCCAGAACTCATCTCCTCTCCTATGTTTACGTGTCCCATATCTATGAGTGTCACTTGGGAAAAATGAGGTTTTCTACAAAATATAATGGCGCAATATGCAGTATCATCCCCACACAGTTGAACAATAAGTTTTATAAATGGTTACGCATTGTTTATGTTTTCCATTTATATTGAAAAGTGAATTTACTCGGATATATTACAATGTTGATTATTATCCAGAGGAACTATTCCCTAATGTAAATGAACGTTCAATAAAGTTAAAGCTCTTTTGAAGCAGCCACACGAGTTGCAGCTAAACGAGTTCCAGTACATGTTTGGATTTAAGTGATCACCATTTTTCTTATTGATCCTCGAGGTTGACATGCTGTGATTATTTGTTCTATACGCGATTGGGAAATACTGTCGACTTGAATCCATTTGTCAAAACGATTTATTTATATCTCTATATATTTACGAATGCAACTAATGGGGATGTAGTAGGGATATTAGTTATGGTTGAATTTTTTTTATATTGGTGCGTTGCCTCCTTATGGTTTAATAGGCTAATAAATGAGTATGATTTAGATATAGATTCTTGCTGTTCCATGCAAATATGGTCCTGTTTTCAACATTTATTGTAGCTTATCTCTGCGAATATTGTGCTGGTGCTGACCTACAGATTTGGACAATTAACATGTACCATATACGTACATACTGTCAAGAAATCTCAACTCGCCTTTGTGGTCGTGTTGCATAGAGGTATTTCATAATAGTCCTATTTTTCTTGATCTTGATAAGATTCAAAGTCCTAATACCATAAAAATATGTTTAGTCTCTTATATCCTTGGAGATTCAATTCTGTTGTAGTGGTTTTGGTGAATATGCAAGTTGGCCTGTGCTCTGCAAAAACATGCAACATGAGCTTGCCAACGTCATATCCGTAGTTTTTGGTATTTTCTTCTGAATAGTGATGACGTGGAAAATACAAACAAATGTTCGTAATATTTTTCGTGAACGAAAAATAGAACGCACGCGGATATCACTCCACTGCGAACACGCGTATTATCCAACTCTGGTAGGTACTCTCTCTCCTAAGCATCATCCCTGCGTGTATCTATACAGGATGAAGCCGCCATAGCTTGCGACTGTAATAACTGGGATCAGAGTAAGGGAAGATGAACTAAGTAAAGCTCATCTTCTACAATGCTACAGAGTCAAGCTAGCCGTCTCAACAGCTTTCCACCTCACCGAAACTGCTAGGAACATTATCAAGCTAAGTCCAATGAGTCTTGCACATTATTTCATGTCCCTCCATTGGTCGTGTGTGTTGCGTAAACCAAAAGGCTACTACAGTATTGCGGATCAAATGAGCAATGAGCAAGAAACGATACACTGATGACTAAGATTGAAATTCGTTTCGAGCAGCAGATGTTCCTAACCTTACAGAAATACATCCGACAGTGGAATAGAGAATAAACTTGCACAGGTTCACTTGGATGCCCACACAACAAATTCAAAACTTAGCACTCTTCGCATAAGTGCCCTTAATACTTTGGAAGTGAATCATTCTATGAATGATGCCAGTCTCAAAAACATTTCAAGCGGGCTAGACGAGTTACTTTGATGATCACTTATTGCAGATGCAAACAATGGGTTGTTTCCAGTTGCACAAAATAGAGAGAAAATTTAGAGGATCGCAGAGAAAACGGGAGATGAGTTACTACTGATTGAGGACTAGCTTCCTGGGTTTTGTGAGAGGTGTTCTATATTGTCACGTACACATTTGATTTTAAATTTCATTTCGATTGCATGTGGTAAGGGATGCCATGTACACACTTGCATGTCCTTGAATGGACATTACTCACACGTTGTGAGATGTATGTGTTAATTTGTGGGTCCTTAATTTGGACAACTCACATGCCTTGTGAGGTTACATTTAGCCTGCTAAAAACCTTCAATTAAACAAAAGCTGAGGGAGGTGGTAAGGTTTTTAACTAGGGTATACTCATCTCTTGGAGATACCTTGATGATATAGGTGGAAGGTCAAAGTCAAGATAATCCAAAGAACTCGTGTATCAATCATGGAATGGATGTATGAATTTGTGGCCTCTCATTAGAGAGAATTTTGAGACTTATACTATATGTTGATTTCGATGCTCTCACCAAACTTTTGATTTTAGAGTGGATTTATTATGGTTGATTTGGATCATGTACACATTGGACAAAGGAGACTCTATTGGATTTCTCTCAGAGAGGTCATAAGTGAGCATCCTAGTGCATAGGGACACATGGAGTGCATAGAAAAAGAGGAAAACATTGAGATTCCTTGCAAATATTTAGTTTATTGGTGCATATAACAAGAAACATAACCAAAATGCTCGTGATATTTTTTCTAGGTCTTGCCATAAGATTTCCATAGCATAGAGAAGTGCTTAAGTGGCAAGAATGGATGATAACATTGTGCAAATACAAGGCGATAAAATTAAAAAAGACAAATACCATATCTAGTCTTATAGGATAGAGAATTTTGTCATGGGAAAAGGACTTTGGGGATTAGTAAATGGAGAATATGAGTGTCGTGAATTTCCAGATAACCCCAATGTAGATCAGCAAAAAGAATATAAAACATGGATAGAGAAGTCTAGAAATATTCTCCATTAGTTTCTGATATGTATTTCTAAGGGCCTTATCCCATATATCATAAAGGCTAGCATACAGAAAGAAGCTTGGGACATAATCCATAAAGTATATGGTACATCAAGAGAGGCTAGAAAAATTTACTTGAAGCAGAAATTGCATTGTGTATGCCATGGAAATAGATCCTCATTGATTATGTGGCTGAAATTAGAAAGATTACTGATTACTTGGCTTCCATAAATTGCAAGGTGAAAGATGATGATATGGTATCAATTATGCTGAATGTTCTAGAACGAGAACATAAGAACTTTGAATTTCTATTTCATTAAGAGGCATTATGCCTAATTTCGATGAGCTAGTGGCACTTTGTATGACATAAGAAGTGAAGCTTGGTTTTAATGCATCCGAAAGTGGAAACTCAAGAGATCATGCTTTCTTTTGCATAGAGGAAGAGGCTCTAGCCATGGTCCTTCAAACTCTAGAAATGTAACATAATGGATATACCAAGAGGTAGAGGTAGATCAAATTCAAGAGGTATAGGAAGATTACATGAACCTAGAAACATTAATCATTGCAAAAAATATCACCATTTGGAGAATGATTTGTATCGTAGGGAGATTATCCAAAGAGGATGGATTAGAGGCTATTATTCATCACATAGAAATTTCTCTGCTAAAAGTTCATATAGAGATGTTGGTAGAAATAATAGTTTTGAAATGGAACATGTGATAAATAGCATGTCTTAGATTGGAAATGATATGAATTCGTACATAGACTCTGGTTGCACAAATCATATGACAAGCATAGGAGATTGGTTTTAGTCTTAGGAGCCTTTGAAGAATAAAGAGTATATGGTAATTGTTGTCGATACTCTATACTTGATTAATGATGTTGGAAATGTACCACTAGTATAAACGAATGGTGTCCAAAACGCATTGCGTTATGTTTTAGATGTGCCTAGCATTACAAAAAAATGAGTTTAATTGGGTGAGCATAGAGATCAAGGTATGGAAGTGCTCTTTAATAAGCATGGTTGTTTCATACATTATTTTTGTAAAACTTTATGGAATAATGGAGTATTAAATGGACTTTAATATCTTGAGGAGTTTAATGTGATTTGTGTTTTGATTTAGTAGGTGAAGAATCATGAGGTCATGAATGTTAGTGGATTTATTTAGATATTTTTTAAGATAATTAAAAGATAGTGTTTGAGATATGTTTGATAAAAATAAAAGATCATTTAGAAAGCAACATTTTTGTAAAAATATTAGATCTCTTAGAATGCAATGATTTTACAAATAATGGAGATTTTTGTAACTGCTAACTTTTCGAAGTACTCCCCTCATGTATCTTCTATTCAGCTCATAACAAAAAATACCTATAAATACAAATACTTTGATAGACTCATCCATTAGAGTATGAGAGGGGATATTGTATCCAATCTTGTGTTCAGTCTCTTGTCTCTCTCTATTTTGTGTATGGTTTTGTGAAATTTTATTTCTCTTATATCTCTATGTATGTGCATCTACAAGACCTAGGCAATAGTGCCATCAAAGCCTGTGAATTTTTGGGGAGGCATACTTCTCGATGTCCAATCATGATTCGTGATATCCATTCGCACATCCATTCTCGTGTGTCCATTCTCATCCAGTCAAGGTTTGCATTTGTCAACTCATGTTTTGTTTTTAGTTTATCGATCAATTTTTTGAATTGTTTTGAATCTGTTACTGTGCTCACTATGCTTATTATGCTCACTATAATATTGGGATATTGTGCTCACTCTCATACTGTACAATGTGCACTATTTGTGTTCAAGTTTGGCTATCAAGTTTGTTTATCAATTTCTTTTATCAAGTTCATTTATCAATTCGGGTACCCATGCGATTATGGAAAGCCATCAACTAAGGCATAGAACTATGGCATAACTTTAGCATGTTTGGCTTCTATGGCACTCAGGATTCTCTTGGTTCAGTTTGGTTCCCTTTGGTTCTATTGAGAACCATTGGCTATGTGGGAACAATCTTCTAACTTATGTGTGGAAATACGAGTTCTTATTTCCCTAGTTAGCTTACTTATTTCTCTAGTTAGCTTAGTTATTTCCCTAGTTAGCATGAGGGGATCTAGACCCATTACCTCTCACTCACAAGAGACATGCTTTATCCACTAGCCTACTTTTACGTATTCATACCGAATTTCTTTTACTTGATATTTAACATAACTTCTAACACTCTCTTTTATTAATTATATATATATATATATATATATATATATATATATATATATATATATATATATATATATGTATATGTATATGTATATGTATATGTATATGTATATGTATATGTATATGTATATGTATATGTATATGTATATGTATATGTATATGTATATGTATATGTATATGTATATGTATATGTATATGTATATGTATATGTATATGTATATGTATATGTATATGTATATGTATATGTATATGTATATGTATATGTATATGTATATGTATATATATATATATATATATATATATATATATATATATATATATATATATATATATATATATATATATATATATATATATATATATATATACATATACATATACATATACATATACATATACATATACATATACATATACATATACATATACATATACATATACATATACATATACATATACATATACATATACATATACATATACATATACATATACATATACATATACATATACATATACATATACATATACATATACATATACATATACATATACATATACATATACATATACATATACATATACACACATATATATATATATATATATATATATATATATATATATATATATATATATATATATATATATATATATATATATATATATATATATATATATGTATATGTATATGTATATGTATATGTATATGTATATGTATATGTATATGTATATGTATATGTATATGTATATGTATATGTATATGTATATGTATATGTATATGTATATGTATATATATATGTATATATATATATATATATATATATATATATATATATATATATATATATATATATATATATATATATATATATATATATATATATATATATATATATATTTCCAAGACAAAAGATTTCTTTTTCTCTCGCAATTCTAATATCACTAAAATTCTTATCATATGCTTAATCCTACGTTTGTTGTTCTATATAAGGGCATAGACCCTACCCATAATACCAAGGATTTTGGTACATCATCTGTACCCAAGATACCACTTGAGCAGCAATTAGAGCTTTTGCGGTGCGAGCTCCAACATGCTCAAATTGAGATAAAAGAATGTGATGCCACAATCCAACAAATGCACATTGATGGAAATAACCTAGTTAGGAAGGCCATTATCACTGGTCAAGAGGAAGGCATGCATTCCAAGATTGGTGCCAAAAGTTTCCAATTTTCTCTATTTGATGGGCAAAAGGAGGACCAATCACTTGTTTCATGGCTATCCAAATTTGATTAGTTTTATTCTCAAAAATCAAATTCTTAAATTGAAAAGGTGAATTTTTTTACTAATTATTTGTTGTGTAAGGTGTAGGTATGGTGGAAGGTTTTGTGGCATAGCATCGAGCCACCCACTACATGGATCGCATTTGAAGAAAAGATCAAGGAGTCCTTCCTTTCTCTGTAGTTTTACTTACATGCTCGTGGATCATGGATAAATTTTGGATAGGATAAGTGAGATATTATATCTACCTAATCTCAATGCTTTTGACAAGGACTACTTCTTATTCATTTGCTTGAAACCATTTTCGACGATACCTTGAAATGGAAGTATGAAGAGTGCTTGGAGATGGGAATCCAAGACAAGCTCAATACACTATATCCCATAACCCTCTATGAAGCTGTTTCTTTTGCACATGATGCGAAAAAGGAGTTTTAGTCCATCATCAAGTCCATTCGCTTATAAGAAATGCATTAATGATAACAACTAGTCAAGCCCATATTTCCTTTCAAGCATCCTTTCCCTACTTCAGCACCCACCTACTTTTCAGTGCTCTCCTCAATCCAATTTCTCACTAGTACAGAAGACAACCCCATTACAAACTACGGAATCTCCAACCCTTCCAACTATGATGATGGATGCTCAACAAAAGCTACCCAATATCACTTGCTGATATTGTGGTAAGTTTGGTCATACTAAAGCTCAATATAGATTACAAACTAACCATATGAAACCTATCGGAGCTCAAGTACACAACATAAATGGGCTTCATGAAGACACTCAACCGAATTGGACCAAATAAGCATTGGAAAAAGATCTAAGTACCTTGGATAATAAAATTAGTATTCATTCTTTGCATTGCATGCACGAAACTATTAATGGTAAAGTTGTTAATATTTTACATGATTTTATTTCTAATACACTCATGCAAGATCTCCATTCATATCCACTTTCTTCTATGTATAAAGGTAAGGTTGCACTTCAAGGAAATAAATATAATGTTATAAGTGAAGTGCATACCGTTCAGATTTGAATAGGTTCATACATAGATGGACATACATTTCTAATTGCTCCTTTGGGGTTCTATGATGTTATATGTGGCATGCCTTCTAATCATCATCATTATAATCCATGCATTGGTTATTAGACACACAATGAGTTTTAAGTTTAACAATCAAGATATTTCTTTGTTTGCAATACATGACTTCCAACCATTTTCATTCATTAGTCATACTCACGTAAAACCTGTCTTTAGAAAAGAATACAATTTATGTTTTGTTTTTGTCAATAATATCGTTGATTATACACATAGACTTCCTACTGCACATAAATCATTTATGGCTTCCTATTAGGATTGCTTTATGGCTAATGTTCCTTCTAAAATGCCACCTTTTAGGGGATTTTTTCACCATATTATATACTTAATTCGTGGTCATTATTAAAGCACCTTATAGGCATGGACATTTACATAACAAATAAATAGCTAATCAAGTTAAGGATATACTCCACAAAGGACTCATAAGGCCTAGTTCCTCTCCTTTTGGAGCACTTGTTCTCTGAATGAAAGAAAAGCAACACTTATAGGATGTGCACTAACTTTAGAGCGCTCAATAAGATCACAATAAAAAATAGATATCATATTCCTAGGATAGATGATTTGCTAGATAAACTTCATGGATCATGTGTCTTTAGCAAAATTGATCTTAAATTTGGGTATCATCAAATATGAATGACAAAAAATGACATTTATAGAACAACCTTAGAACTCAAACTAGTCACTTTGAATGCATGGTTATGCCTTTTGGACTCACCGATGCACCTACTATATTTTCACGTATGATGAATAAATTTCTCTTGATTACCAAACTTTTATTCCTGTTTTCTTTGATGGCATACTTGTCTATAATGATGATGACAATGACCATGAAAATAATTTAGCAACACTCTTTAGTTTGTTTTGAGCAATACTTTATGCCAACCATGAAAAGAGTGCATTCTTCCAAAAGGAATCAAAGTATTTAGGACATATTGTTTATATTCAAGACATTCATGTAGATCCAAAGAAAATTAAAGTAATTGAAGAGTGGATTGTATCTCAATAGGTGAATGATGTACTCTTTTTTAGGGTTAGCTAATTTTTATTGAAAGTTTGTAACCCATTTTTCTTATTTAGAACTTCCACTCACAATATTATTAAAGAAAATGTTAATATTTTCATGGGAATTATCATAACAACAATGTTTTCAAAAACTAAAATATGCACTTTCTTATGCAGCTATTATGCGAGTACTAGATTTCACAAAACCTTTCCATGTAGTTATGGATGCTAATGGTTTAGGGATAGGTGTTGTATTAATGCAAAAGGATAATCCCATTGCATTTGAACTTAGGAATCCAAAATCTTATGAAAAGAATTATAGTACATATGAGAAGGAACTCTTAGTTGTTGTGCATGCTTTAAAAATTTGAAAACATTACTTATGGGTTATGAAAATCTAACCAAAATAGACCAATAGGCTATTAATCATTTATTAAATCAACCATTGATTTTTGAAAGAAACATTAAATAGGCTTCATTCATACAAATTGTTTAGAATTTAATTCAATATCAACCTCGCAAAGCTAATGTTGTAGCCGATTCCCTTAGTCATTTCCATCCCCACAAAAAAATATTATTTCAATCAATAATATTTCCACTTCTCATATTCATTCATTTCATGGAAAATCCCTAACTATGCTTTTGATTTTTATTTCTCACATACATGGATTGCTTTCAATATTTCTACACCATCTAATGAGGATCATTACACTTTTCATAATGGAGTCTTGTATTTCCAACACAAGTTATGCATCACACAAAGTTTTGAAGAATTTGTTATGAAAGAGATACATGAACCACTGTATATGGATCATAGGGGCATTCAAAGTACTATTTGTACATGTAAAGATTTTTCTTTTTGACCGAATGGAAAATGATATTGCATAGTATGTTTCCCATTGCATTTTGTATCAACGTGTCAAACAACATCATGATAAATCATTTGGCTTAGTTATTTATTAGCATATTTTTTTGCATCATGGTTTTCCAAAATTTATTCTATGAGATCGAGATGTTCATTTTTGTAATTACTTTTCGATTGCATTATTTCAAAATTTAGGTTCCAAGATATACTTTGGCTCTACATTTCATGCTCAAAGTAACAAGTGAAGTGGAGCAAACAATATTACTATTTTAGATTTATGACATTGTTATTCTTTAGATAATCCAAGTAATTGAGATGAGAAAATTTCTTTACTATAGTCTGCATATAATAAGACAATGCATACCATTACTCGATCTGCACTGTATGAAATTGTTTATGGTAAAAAGCTTCCCACTCCCATGACTCTCACTCAAAATGATATTACGATGGTTGATTCTTTTACACAAGATCATATTTCTACATTCCATGAGGTCCATGAGCACATTAAAAAGAGTCAATAACATTACATGCATGATGTTAATAAGAAATGAGTAGCCAAACAATTTGATGAAAATGAATACCTATGGTTACAAATAATTAAAAGACATTGGAAAAATATTTCACAACATCTAAGGTTAAATTTGCACCACATTATTATAGACCTTTCCATATTATTCAAAAAAATAATGAAAATTCTTTTAGATTAGACATACCTTCTCATTGGAATATACATAATTCTTTTCATATTATTTTATGGAAATCCTTGAAAGGAACTTTACCACTCACTTCTATTTTAGATGATCCTCCTTTATTAGAAGAGGATGCCAACATTTTAGTTCTAGAGAAAATACTTGATTATGATATTACTACTACATGCGTAAGTGGCCAATATTATAGATATCTAGTTAAATATAAAAATCACTCACTTGAAGAATCTCAATGGATTCACAAGACATCATTAACTCCACATTATGGCGATTTGATTTTCGCATATCATTCAAAACCACATTAAATTCTAGTTTTCCATTTTGATGGATGTGCTTCTACATGGAACATGCTTATGATTATTCAATGATGGAACATGTGACTAGCCATCCATGTTTATTTTATTTGAGGTGAGTTGCTTGTCAACTGGGAGGGATGTTATGCTTTATGGAATAATGGAATGTTAAATGGATTTGAATTTCTCAAGGGTTTAATGTTGTTTTGTTATGATTTAGTAGGTCAAGAATCATAAGGATGTGAGCACGAGTGGATTTTTTTGAGATATTTTTGAAGATAGTTAAAAGATAGCATTTGAGGTATTTTTTGTAAAAATAATAGATCTTTTAGAAAGCGATGTTTTTGTAAAAATATTATATCACTTAGAAAGTGATGATTCTGTAAATAAAGCAGATTTTCATAAATGCATGCTTTTCTAAGTGCCACCTTCATGTATCGTTTATTCAGGACGTGATGAAAAATTCTTATAAATACACAATCTGTGATAGAATCATGCATCAGAGTATGTGGAGGAAGATTGTACCCAACCTTGTGTCCACTCTCTTGTGTCTCTCTATTTTGTGTATGCTTTTGTGAGATTTCATTTACGTACCATCTTTGCTTATGTGCATCTGCAAGATCTAGAAAAGAATTTCAAGTATGGGAATAGAGAGAAATTGCTTGGTCATGAAAAGAATATGGGTAGATTTTTCACGTTTCATATGGGAACATCTTTATGACAATATGTTTGCCAAGAACAATGGGTAGTCCAATACAACTGAATTGTTGCATAAAAAGATTGGCCATATCAATTTGAGGAAATTGAAGTCATTGAGAGGCAAACATCAATGCATGGACTACCAAGATTTGGTCATTTAAATTTTAAAAGGATATGGGAATCATGTGCATTTGGTAAACATCAATGTATAAAGATTTTAAGAAGAGAAATGCATATAAAGAGACCTTTATAGCTCATTCATAGTAATGTAGTTGGAGTTGTTAGAACAAAGTCAGTTGGTGGATCATTGTACTTTTTTATTTTCATTGAAGACTATAGCCGATACACATGGATATATATTTTGAAGCATAAAAGTTAAGTTTTCAAATGCTTTGTGAAATTCACGATCACGATTGAGAAGTAATTGGGTACTTACATAAAATGCTAATGATCACATTAAGGGGAGAATATATTTCAAAGGAATTTGATCAATAACTTAGTAATCATGGAATTAAAAAGCAATTGTCTTGTTGAAATACAGCATACCAAAGTGGTGTTGCAAAATCTAAGAATCACATGATTGAAGAAGCTTTTCATATGGCGGCACATGTTATAAATAGAGCTCCAAAATGAATGGTTTATGATTTGTTTGCTTATGAGAGACTATGGAAGCATAAGAAAAATATGAGCTATGTATGAGCATTTGGGTGTATTTGTTATGCACATATGACTAGTCAATTGCACAAGTTTGAGCCTAAATTTGAAAATTGCATATTTGTTGGATACTATGAAGAGAAGAAAGGATATAGGTGCTACAATCCTATTATAAAAATCTATAGTGAGCAGAGACTTTATATTTGATGAGAATGCCTCATGATAGGCACCCAAAGACATGGTTGTGATAGAGAATGCAATGGATGATTCTATGAATAATATTCATTATGAGCCACAAACAAGTTGTAGACATTTTGATCATTAACAAAGCCGAGATTAGGGTTCATATGAGTTTCCTATGCCTGAAACATCATGGAGTGAAGATGCAAAAGACTATGCAAAGAGAGGGAGAAAGGGAAAGAGAAGAGGAGAGAGCACATGTCTGATTTTGATATTGAGGATGAGATAGTTACATCTGGCATGTTGAAAAATAGGATGAAGAAATATGTTCCTCCACACAGAAGAAGATAGACACATTCAAGATTCGATGAAGAAACATAGGTAAGATGATCTATGAGAGTAAAGCATTATGTTGATGGACTCAATCTATACAATAAGACTATGAAGCTTTATGATACATACATGATAAAGAGAATCAAGCATGATGAACCAAAGGACTTTCATGATGCATCAGAAATAGAAGATATCAGCAAAGCAATGGATAATGAGATAAATTCATGAAAGAAGAATGATACATGGGAGCTAGTGAAATTGCCATCGAATAAGAAAGCTATTACATGTGAATGGGTGTATACGGTCAAGTGCAAAAGTGATGGTTTTGTGGAGAGGTATAAAGCATGTCTAGTTGCAAAAGGATATGTGCATGTATATTGATTGAATCATAATCAAACCTTTCGTCTAGTGGTGAAAATGGCAATGGTGAGAAGCGTGATTGCATGGGCTACTATGATCAATCGAAAGTTGTATCAAATGGATGTTAAAAATGCATTCTTGAATGGAAAAATACATGACGAAGTCTATATGCAACAACTTGAAGGTTATGTGCATCTAAAGTATCGTGGCTATGTATGCAAGTTGAAGAAAGCGCTTTATGGATTGAAACAATCACCAAGAGCATGGTGTGAACGATTCACTAAGAAGTTATTGGATCTCAAATTATGCAATCAAATGCTGAATATTCATTATTTGTATGGCATCAAGAAAGAGAAAGCATTCTATTTAGTGATTTATCTTTATGATTTGATCATTACTGCCAATGATGAGAGGAGGATTTATGATTGGATAGAGCAACTGAAATCAGAATTTTTGATGTTGGATTTACGAGAGCTAAAATATTATTTGGAAATTCAAGTAATTTCAATGCAAGAGGGAATTCGGATGATACAATGCAACTATATGCTAGAGAAAGATCTCCTATGAGTGCTTGGAACTTTTTGATAAGCCACTTGATACTAATGCAAAGCTTATGGATGATGGAAAATACTTGCATGATGCAAATGTTTATAGGAAAATATTTGGAAATTTGATTTATGTTATGAAGAGAAGACTAGATTTGAGTTTTGCATTTGGCTTGTTGAGTCATTTTATGCATAAAACATGTAGAGTGCACTTGTATGCAATGAGATACATATTGGGATATGTGAAAGGAACATGTAATTTTGGCTTAATTTATGAAAGAAACATTGAACCATGTATAGATGCATACAGAGATGTAGGTAGGAAATGTCATGGATTGAAGGCCAGCTAGCTGATTCTCATTCTCACTTGGAAGTGCAACCATTTCATGGAGTAGGGAAAAGCAACCAACGGTGGCTTTGTCAAGTACTGAAGCTGAATATAGAGGCATTGTGCAAGCCTTTGTGAAGCAACATGGACTAAGTACCTATAGGAACACATGAAAGTCTTCATTGACAGAAAGATGGTCATTAATTGTGACAATGTGAGCAGCAATATGCTATCAAAGAATCCAATCTATCATGCAACATTGAAGCACATTGAAGTTCACTATCACTTTGTTCATGAGAAGGTCATTGAAGAAAAACTGGAGTTTATTGACATGAAAACTCGACAAGCATTTTGTATCTAGATTTCATTTCATGTTGATTTCATCTTGTATCGACATATGTATTTCTTCATTTAAAATTCAAACTCCTTGCTTGAGGGAGAGATTTGATGATGTGGTAAATACAAATAGATATTGGTAATGCTTTTAGTCAATCAAAAATAGAACACATGTGGGGATGACTCCATGGTGCATGCACATATTATCCAAATCGGGTTTGTACTCTCTTTGTAGAGCATTGTATCTATGTGTATGTGTGCATGATGAGGCCACCATAACTTGTGACTATAGACCAAAAAGATATGATGATGAAAATGCTTTCAAGCAAGAGTCTAAGATACCAATTGATAATCAAGCTAAAACTTTCGATGAAAAAGGAAGCAAAAAAATAAAGTTGGATAAACAAAATGTTGAACAAATATTCCAAGAAAGGTTGGAAGAGGATGAGAAAGAATATGAAAGATAAATACAATTTACAAAGAAACATGACAAATGATATGTAGTTTGTGATGCAAAGATTCTAGAAAATGACTATTTATTTGATCAAGAGAAGATTCAAAATTTGAAAGCTCTTTTGAACTCTGATATTAACAATGAAGAGAAGAGTCAAAGTGAACATGAGAATATCAAACAAGTAATTGATGAGGATGAGAAAAAAAATAATAAACCAAAAACTTGAAGAAAGGAAAAACAAATGATTGAAGATATTATCAAAAAAATTGAAAACAATATGAAAACCTCATCAAAATCTTCTAAACCTTTATTTGTGCAAAAAAGAGAAGCTTGAAGATGATCCATTATGAATAGGTGTTGATCATTGAAGATGAACCATGAAGAGATTCATAGATAGAATACGATGGGAGAAAATGTAGTGAGGATGAATTGTAAAGAATGTTTCTTGATAGTAACTTTGATGTTTGTCATGGGATAGGAACAAGCTTTTTCAAGATTGTCTTTCATGATAATGATGATTGAGTGACTTGAGTGATGAGAGTAATGTGATGAGCATGATAATCGTTTCTTTTGCACCATTATGAGTATTTCGTACTTAGACTATGCATAAAAGGATGTAATTGCAAACTGTTTTGAATTCTCATAAATGCACATCTATTTGCATATGTAAAAAAGGAATGAGAGAACAATTTCAAATTTCAAAAATCTATTTACAACATACAATGATGTGAAGTATACATTGTTAATATAGCAGCACTATCCTCAACATTTACATTATAATCGATCATGTAGATTTGGCTTACATATCCATTTTTTACTTTATTTTCTCCTACCAAAGTTTCTTTATTGAAGAATTGAAAAATACTTTCTTCTATAGATCAGTATTCCGACTTTGAAACGTTGTACTCTATGAACATAGACATATAATTGTGTTTTTTTAATGCATTCTATGCAAGCATGAGACATTTCATTTTTCATGATTTCTGTTAAACTTCACTTTTATATTTAAGTTCTATCAACATTTACATTAACAAACCTAGATTTCTTGGACTTATCCTAACTACAGTACGTGACAAGGGTCAAAGCATGAACTTTTTTGTTTGTTGGAAGGCATTTCCAGCGTTGTTTGCTTTCTAGTTATATGTGCATCACACATACTCTATAAAACTACCAAAGCGTTAATTTCCAACAACAAACCTTAGAGGAATTTATTAACAATCAAACAAGATAACAAATTTATAGCCTAGATTTTTTGCTAGAAAGATGAGACTTTGAATAAGATACTCATAATTCTTAGCACCTATATGAATACCATAATTTTAATTCGAATTTAAGATTTATACTCATATGGGGCATTAATGGTATCCTAGTCAATTGTCTAACAACGTTAAAATGATTTTAGGATATATACATTGATATGAAAACACCATCTCCTACTTGTTAAATTTCAATACCAAAGTAATAATAATAATAATAAAGTAATTAGCAACGAATATCCTTTTAAATATGCAGATTATTAAGCTTTCTTAATTGTTATTTTTTTCTGTATAAATAATATTCAATATGTCAGTCATAAAAATATCTACTAGTCTTAAATACAGTGGAATATACTTATGAATCATTTTATTAATCATCGATCTACGCTCTTCTAACATTTTAGTAATCATTTTGAACCATTTTAGTAATCGTCGATATACTCTCTTCTAAAATTAAAAGACGTTTAGTGCCGAAAATGCCATGCTTTAGTTAATTTTGAACCATTCTTGTAATCCTCAATATACTGTCTTCTAACATCAGAATGATCTTAAGTGCCGAAAATGCCATGCTTTAGTTAATTTTGAACCATTTTAGTAATCATCAGTATACTCTCTTCGAACATTAGAATGACCTTAAGTGCCGAAGGATAATAATTAACGCACTACATGTTGCTTTCGAAAACTTACAGAATGACATATGATAATAAAAATTGTTTTGTTTTTGGAAATTGAAGACTTAATCTACAAACCTTTTTAGACTTTCATGGTGTAACATCAATGTTTCCATTCTATGCAGCTATTGCTCTAATCAAGCTTTACTACACTAAACTTGTTTTTATAGAAGACCATTAAACGCAAGAGACAAACCTAAATTCCATCAAAATAGGTTCTGTATTTTTGTTCTTGTATTCCAGAAGCGTGGTCAATAAACATATTTTTCTCATGCGGCTTCTCTGTTGCGCTTCGTGAGATAAACAATTCAAGAAATTTCCTCAGGTGTTATCCCGTAGATTCCGCTTATATCTCACAAGATTATGAGTGACAAACCTCACTTCGAGGCTACGAACAATAAAAGTAATATGCACATTTCAAAGGTTGCCGGACTCATTTTCTAAGCGCTGAAAAAGTTCAGAAGTACTGTTGACATGATCATTGTCAATCTCAATCAGAAATGGGAAGTAAATTGGACTAGAGGGTAGTGGAACTGTAGACTCATATTTGCATGGTGATTCATATCTTGCTGTGGCTGATGCTCCACCAAGGTGTCGGGTAAAGAGTATATGGTAATTGTTGTGGATACTCTATACTTGATTAATGATGTTGGAAATGTATCACTACTATAAAAGAATGGTGTCCGAAACACATTGAGTTATGCTTTAGATGTGCCTAGCATTACAAAAAATTGAGTATGAGTGTGTGAGCTTACAGATCAAGGTATGGAAGTGATCTTTAATAAGCATGGTTGCTTCATATATAATTTCTGTTAAACTTTATGAAAGAATGGAATGTTAAATGGATTTTACTATCTCGAGGATTTTAATGTGATTTGTGTTTTGACTTAGCAGGTGAAGAACCATGAGTGCGTGAACATTAATGGATTTATTTAGATATTTTTGAAGGTAGTCAGAAGATAGTGTTTGAGATATGATTTATAAAAATAATAGATCATTTAGAAAGCAACATTTTTGGTAAAAATAGTAGATTTCTTGGAATGAGATGATTTTATAAATAAAGAAGATTTTTTTAAATGCTCATTTTTTGAAGCACTACCCTCATGTATCTTCCATTCAAGTCATAATGAGAAATACCTAGAAATACACATACTTTGATAAACTCATCCATTAGAGTATGTGAGGGGATATTGTACCCAATCTTGTGTTCAGTCTCTTGTGTCTCTCTCTATTTTGTGTCTACTTTCATGAAATTTTATCTCTCTACTATTTCTACATATGTGCATCTACACGATCTAGACAATAGTGCTATCATAGCCCATGCATGTCTGCGGAGGCATACTTCTCAATGTCCGATCATGATTCGTGATATCCATTCTCAATTCCACATCCATTCTCGTGTGTCCATTCTCATCCACTCAAGGTTTACATTTGTCAATTCATGTCTTTTTTTGGTTCACTAGTGTCTTTTTTTTTGAATTTTTCCGGATCTGTTATTGTGCTCAGTGTGCTCAATGTGCTTACTATAATATTGTGAGATTGTGCTCACTCTCATATTGTTCAGTGTGCACTATTCGTGTTCCGGTTTGGTTATCAAATTTTGTTTATCAATTCCTTTTATCAAGTCCGTTTATCAATTTCTTTTATCAAGTTCGTTTATCAATTTGATTACCCATGTGATTACGCCAAGGGATCAACTAAGGCATAGAACTATGGCATAACTTTGGCATCTTTGGTTCCCTTTGGCTCTATTGACAGCCGTTGCCTATGTGCAAACCATCTTCTAACTTATGAGTGGAAATACAAGTTCATATTCCCCTAGTTAATGTACTTATTTCTCTAGCTAGCTTAGTTATTTCCCTAGTTAGCATGAGGGGATCTGGACCCATCACCTCTCACTCACAAGAGATATGCTTTATACACTAGCCTATTTTTCCCTATTGATACCCCATTTCTTTTAGTTGATAGCTTAGTTATTTCTTTTTGTCTCTCAATTCTAATATCACTAAAATTCTTTTCATATGCTTAATCCTACGTTTTTTGTTTTATATAAGGCCGTGAAGGTACAATTTCTTGTTCCTTTATCAAGCTGCACTTAAGGCTATGGGCGTGGGTTGTATCAGTACCATGTCTATTGCCCTGCCTAGAACTCTTATCATGTCTCATGTCTTAAGAGCTTTACCGCATTGTAAATGCAGGTAGTCCTGAGCTTGGAAAATGATTTTACCAATTGTACTGTTGTAATCTTTCTCAACTTCAATACACTTTTCTGTTACTCTGAAAAAGGAAACATTTATAAAGTTTTTCGAAAATAACGAATACATATATCAGCACAAGCATAGCCTTTTGAATAGTTTTGTCGCATGCCAAAACATTTATTCATGAATCTTTGGTTATTTGTTCCTCATATCAATTCTAACAATTTGGGTTTGATGTCTTACATCAACAGAAATTTTCGCTCAGTACATAATTCGTACGAGAAAGTAATGGAGACACGTTTCATTGGAGCTTACGTCGATCCTCTTCCTGACTTCTTTCGAGTACAAGAACAATAGAAAGACAAGAGCGAGGGTCTTAAAGAGCTTCCTTTGATGGAACGTCCCTGCCTCCTCATTGTGATAAGTGTGTATGATTCTGAAAAAGTCGACACAGAAAGTCTTTTGGGAGGATGTGGTTCTGAAGATTGCAGCAGAAGATAGTTGGGTTCTGGCCTGCTCTGGCCATGATTTCTTTGCAAGCAACGAGATATCACATTGACAGTATCAGTAAGTGCAACGCGAATGGAGCACATCCGTTCTGTTTCTGACGTTCACGTTCACATTGAAAAGTAAACAACGAAAAGGTGTGTCCCGGTAATCCAAGTCTTCTCTTCCACTAGTACATCAGTTGCACCACCAGATCACCCCACAAATCGTATTGCCTTTGACATTGGTAAAAAACCCTCCATAAATAACTTGACACATAAGAATTACTTTTTTGTTCTGAATAAGAAAGTTTCATAGATCCTTGATTTTGAACTCCTACTAAATCCAAAACTAGTTAAAGCACCACTTCTTGTTAAACAACTGATAGAAGTTTAGATTCCTGCTGGTATTAGGGATCACCACCATTTTACTACCATAATGTCATTACAATTCTTCTAGGCAAGAGGCCAATCAACAGGTGGGATTCAGACTCACCCCAAACACTGATTTTTTCTTCTTAAAAGGGAAAGGTATTTGAAACCAACAGTGTGGATCGTTTCTATGTCTTGAATCAGATCTAACTTTGTCTATGTTGGTTCAAGGTATGGATCCACATACGAAATCCGTTATTTGTAGTCTCCGAGCTCTGTACAGGCACTGAGGCTCAACAAATTTGATTCAAAATTGGGAACCAAAAGAAGCCGTGTTCTTAGACGCTAGTAACCCGCTTTTAATCATGATTAATGGTGCAAAAATAATTTGTCTTGTTTCAACTTTTCCAAACAGAGCAGGCTGTGGTCGTGATTTGAAACTCGTGCGCGCAAACAGATTTAAAGCATCAATAGAAATCTCAGTTAAAGAACGTAAAAATCAAGTCAAAACTTGACATATAAGTTGTTTTTTTGAATGTGGAATAAACAAGAGAGCAAGGAATCATCAAAGAAATTTTTGATGCCATCAAGTGTCACTTGAATGAGATGAATAATATCAAGAGGAATATATCCCATGAACTCTTTCCTCGGAAGTCTTATTGCATGAATGCATATTTGTTGGGATCACGTCATGCATGAATTCGGTTCGCATATGTCATTTTGCACGGATTTGAACAATGGGATCCGTATTGCAAAATGCCTTCTTTAAGTATCTGGAAACTTGGAATGTGAAGGATGCTCATGAGCGTGTATGCCTATAGTTATATGTATATGATGCACTGCAATGTGTGAAAAATGTATGTATATGTGTGCCAGGCTTGTTAAATACAAGTGCAATTCTATGTATGTTCAAAGTGTGTGATTCCTAAGTGAGCGCATGTGACTTATTTACGTGCGCAGCTATATTACATTTATGAATGTGCAATTGCATGCATCCCTATTTACGTGCATTTATATGCAAATACATGCGTCTTCACATCGATACATATAAATAGGCGTGCATGTGGCAATATGTCCATAAATGTACCGGTTTCGAAAAGTGTTTGTATAACTGAATGTGCAACCGAACCCTCTTCTGTCAAATGAGCAGTTTGATAAGGTTTTCAATATATTCATTTCAGACGATTATGAAAGCGAAAGCATTAGCTTTGTTGCAAAAGCTTTACCACAAGGAAAAAAATTCCAACTTTTAAGTTCCTCAATCGACTCAACCTTCTGCTTTACATCATTGTTTGAATCATGAGAGACAACTTGTCTTCAGAAAAAAACTCTCCCAAGTGAGTAAGTCAGCATTACAACTAGATTTATTGGCATAAAACTATTGAGAATTGTGAAAGGTCCTTATGCGCATGGCTATGAGAGATACTGCGAATGCTTATTATAAAACATCCACATGAATTCAATGTGGATGAGATTGAAACCACAAATGGGCCTTCATAGTAAATGTAATAAAGTGATAGAAAGGAGATGGTTGAACCACACACTTGAGACATAGGAGATGGTTGAACTACACCCTAAGAGAGAGGATTACGAAGTAATCCTCACCCATGGCTTTTGGGGCATGTGGTTAGCCCATCACATTCCTAACCAAAAGGTTATGAGTTCAACCCCTTACATTTGTATCAGAGCCTAGGAAGTAGGCTTGGGAAAGGTTGAATGATCCAATGGCCTCTAAAAAAGGCACTTGGCCACTCTATCATGTGAAAGGGTAGGAATTGTCGAGGCAGAGCTTTGAGCATTGGACCCAACAAAGAATCAAGTGTATCTCTCAATCTGTAGGTCGGATTGAGGCATATAAGATATCATTGGAAAACTCTCAGAACCAGTTCTTTAAGTCTACTTAGCTAGCTTGGAAGTGTGAAGTCCTTGGGAAACCTTGGGTGGCACTTGGTTGAGTGTTCAAGACATTGAACATAGGTGAGAACAAGGTTCAAGATCCTAAGGTTGAGAAGAGGGTTCAAGACACCAAGGTTGCGAACAAGGTTCAAGAAACTATGGGAGGTTGACGACATCAATTCAAGGGTACCAAGGGGGTTCAAGAATGAATCATCGATGCTAGAGGGATACATGAGTAGATCATTAAGGACAATGATCAACTAAGGTTGGAAGAATGTAATAAAGTGATAGAAAGGAGATGGTTGAACCACACACTTGACAGATAGGAGATGGTTGAACTACACTCTTAGGGTGTAGTTCAACCATCTCGTATCTTTCAAGTGGGTGATTCAACCATCTCCAACCTATCACTTTATTACAGTAAAGAAGATGTATAAATTCTATCCTTTATCTGCGGTTCAATTTTCTTTTTCAAGAGAGTACTATTCAATTCTTCAGATTTTCCTTCCCAATAGATTTTTCATTTCATGGAACAAGGTTATTTCAAAGAGATCCAAACCCTAAATCATCATGTGCTTCTTACAACCTCCACTAGCAACATGAAAGTGATAGTATCAAGAAGCCTAATATACTTTATATCAATGTCTTGCCTCGAGGATCGCAAGGGAAACAATGCTATTAAAAAATTCGTCTAGAGAGATGAATATAGAAGAAAGTGCTATTTTCATGTCTTGTTGAATATAATCCAAACACAGCATGTGTTCATCATAGATGCTTGATTTTCATTCATTCTAGAAGAGGTCTTTTGAGTCATCAAGTCGAGCTGTCCACCTTTTCTCTCCCTCCTTTCTATGAACCTTACCATGATACGTGGTGAGCTGACGTGAGGAAGTATGATGTATGTGTGTGTATGATGCATATATATTTTTGGGTATTTATGTATGTATATGTATGCATATATATATATATATATATATATATATATATATATATATATATATATATATATATATATATATATATATATATATATATATATATATATATATATATATATATATATATATATATATATATGTATATGTATATATATATATGTATATGTATGCATATATATGTATATATATATATATATATATATATATATATATATATATATATATATATATATATATATATATATATATATATATATATATATATATATATGTATGTGTGTGTATGTATGTATGTATGCGTGTGTATGATGTATATATATATATATATATGTATATATATATGTATGTATGTGTGTGTATGATGTATATATATATATATATATATATATATATATATATATATATATATATATATATATATATATATATATATATATATATATATATATATATATATATATATATATATATGTATGTATGTGTGTGTATGATGTGTATATATATATATATATAGATATATATATATATATATATATATATATATATAAACACACAGATATATATATACACATCATACATACGCATACATACATACACACACACACACGCATATATATATATATATATATATATATATATATATATATATATATATATATATATATATATATATATATATATATATATATATATATATATATATATATATATATATATATAAGGCGTGTGTCCATGTATGTTTGTGTGCGTACATGTTCAGATTATAGTGTAGGAGAAAGACTAACTGCGGATAAGAAAAATGATGCCTCATGGAGAGATAGAGGAAGAGTGAAAAAAACAAAGTTCAAAGGGAAGTGGAGAGTGGATAATGATAAATTTTATCATGAAGGAGGAAATTTTGATACAAGAATAACAAGAAATTCCTCTTATTTTGGTGATTGAAAGTGAGTAAGTGAGTTTTATTACCTTAACCAATAGCTCCAATTCACCTCTTTTTTTCTTCCCATTTCGAGCATTATATGAATGCCCTTCTTGGAATGTACATGTGATTCACATAGTTTGTAATGTTATATCTAGGCTATCAATATTGGTCTCCGTATGTATGTTTCTATGGGGATCAATTTCCATAGTGTATAAAATTTAATTATCCTCAGTTTTTGGAAAAGAAAATATGATCACTGGCATTTTTGTGCCATTGTTTTCGAGCTACTAAATTAGTAAATCTATGATCGACTCTCTTACAAGAAAACTTGCCAATGCGGCCCTCCCCCCGACCATGCAAATCATAAAATATGATTTTCAGATTGGTTTTGTGGTATATTTGATTTCAAAATAAAAATTGGCATCAAAAAGCTTTTGCTCTATGATACTTTCATAGTATTCCATGAGGCTCCACTTGCGAATGTCTCCCTATGGATTAATGTTATATTTGTAAGATATATATGTTTACTTTCGACGTTGTACACACCTCTTATGTTGTCAGCTCGATGTGTTTTCCACATCAAATCCTATTACCAGGATGTATTAGGTTACACGGATCACTTGAATATAGAAGTCAATGAGGAAGACCTCAAACTATTCTCTTGTCCTATGTCTACATGTCCCATATGTATGAGTACCACTTGGAAAATTGAAGTTTACTACAAAATATAGTGGCGAAATCTGGAGTATCATCCCCACACAGTTGACCAAGATGCTATATAAATGGTAAACATTGTTTAAAGTTTCGATTTATCTTGAAATGTGAATTTATTCGGAGATATTACAATGTTGATTATTATCGAGAGGAAGTATTTCCTAATGTAAGTGAACGCCGAAGAAAGTTAAATTGTATTTGAAACAGCTATACGAGTTGCAGTACGTGGTAAGATAGAACCTCTTATCTGTAAGGTAACTACTGATTTCAATTGCCTGGATTTAAGTGATCACCATTTTTCTCATTAATCCTCGAGGTTGACTTGCTGTGATTATTTTCCCTATATGAGATTGGAAAATAACATCGACTTGAATCCATTTGTGAAACCGAATTATTTATATCACTATATACTGTTATAAATGCAACTAATGGGGATGTAGTAGGGATGCAATTATGGTTAAATATCTTTATATTGGTGCGTAGGCTTCTTATGGCTTTATGGGTTAATAAATGAGTATGATTTTAATATACATTGATGTTGTTTCATGCAAAAGAGTCTGTTTTCAACATATATTTTAGCCTATCTCTGCGAATATTAATCTGAGGATTAGTCTGTGTTCCATCGAGGCATTTCATACAGGTTTCTATTTTTCTTGATGTTGATCATAGTTAAAACATTAAAACATTCCATTCTGTTGTACATATGATTGGTTTTGGTGAGGATGCAAATCTGCCTGTAGTGCTGCAAAAACGTGCAACATGAAGCTCTCCGACGCCTGTCCAGAACGCTTGCAGTTGGAGCATACTTTGGGAGTATGCGTAGGCCCTTTTCTACTGATGAACAATATGGGTCACAGAAGCTCCATGTGAGCTTCTATATTAGTCTTCAACGCAATACATCTCATTTGTTCTATTTTTTGCAAACTGAACGTCAACATCACAACTAGAAATGATGTGGCCGATGCACATTTCATACGCTCTCTTTTTGGTTTAATATACCAGTGCGGAGAATCTAGCGATGGTGGGCTACGCAACCCCAATCCTGATGTGTGAGAATCCAGCTCATTCTATCATGTCTTGTTGCAGATCCTGTAACCGCGCTCAAATAAGGACGCAAGAACATTCAATCGATGGAAGCTGTCATATGTCTGTACTTTCTTCTTTCCCTTTCTTTCTTGCTGACAGCGAAGATGCCACCTGAAACGAAGCTCGTCTCGTGCTTTCCTTCAATTTTATTTTCCTTCTTTGTCCGTATGAGTTCCTTTTATTACGAGAGCTTACTTGATCTATCATAAGGTCTCATTTCGATTATATCAGAGACGGAACCCACTATATGATCACCATTGGCAGAGGAAAATAGTCATCGTATTATCACTTGACGGTTTCTGCGTGCGAAGTAACTTTCAGCTCTATCCCATTGCTCGGGATACCTTCCTTCAGAACAATCAGCACATCCATTAAGAAAACTTTCAGACTTTGACCTTTTTCTTTCCATCCTTTTTGCAGTGGAAGGAAATCATCAGAAATGATGCATGCATGCATGCACTTAATCCCCGGCTAATTTGATCTTGTAAATTCCATTGCCCCATGAAAAGATGCGCCCATAGTATGACCAAGATGTCAAGAGAAAACAGCCAAGTTCATAAGGCTTTCCTTATTTCTGTATTCAGGATAACTTCAAAAGCAACCGAGTATCCTTGTATTGACATCTATATTTTTATTTGATGGACTGGTCTTCAGAACAACTCTCGCACATTTTCCAGCAAGATTGTCTAGAACCATCAAAATCAGGACGAATGAAGATCCCATCAACCAAAGCTGCCAGACTTTTGCAATGTCCTTTCGATACTGTGTACTGGAATCAACTCAGAAGGAAACGGTTGTGTTGGCATCGATGTGCCTTTCTTTGTTATACTGATTTTGGGAACAGCTCACCCATGCTTTCTGTCGAATAAGAGTGAGGACTGTTAATGACCTCACAAGAATAAATCAGAACATGCTTTTGTAGTTCAACAGAACCCCTCTTCCAGGACTGGATATGTGAGCTCCTTAACCTCCGAAGACATATGGGAATCCGGATCAGCATGGCTACATTCTTTAGAAGATGGGGATACGCCAACAACAGCGCGAGCACCGATCCCAGGAGAAAGCAGATAGGTTACGATTCATTGGCTTCTGCATGAAAAATACTATATTAAATGAATATGCTTATATTTGCTCGATCTCCGTTTATATCTGTACTGGAAAGAGTGGAGAAAAATGGATATTCTGTTGAGAACCAAGTTGACGTCAAGTTATTATACACAACAATTTAGGTAGCATCAAACAGTCTTGATAAAATTCCAAGATATCAAATTCCAAGATTCAAGAATAACGTGGACTTTCATGTCATGCTTAACAAGAGATGGTGTCGGGAATATTTGAGTCCTAGGTGGGACTTCAAGTTCCAATCCCTTTGGCATCACCTCAACGAGGTTAAAAAATCGGCTTTTATGTTGCAAATCCTCCACCACTGAATTTGGACCAATGTAAACTCTAACAGGCGGAAGTTTTGGATTTAACATTGTTTTTTTGTTCTTTTTTTATGGCAGATACACAGAGTAGTGTAGGTTTGGTTCCTTGAGTATGGTTCAAACAGGGGTTGTCCTACATATGACTGATAGATAGTACATGCATTAGTCACATCGATTATGTTCCCAAACAAGGAATTATCGGATGTATACTTTTTAAATGATTCATATGAATGTTGGCACAGTGAAACTATGGAACTGCATAGGTAAGGTTGTGTTTAAACTGATGATCTTTTATGATTAACAAGGTACCAAACTATATACGCATGTCCAGTGATATGTATGGATTCATAATATGTTGAAAGCCCTCCACAATGCTCTCACGAGCGACTTCCAATGCGGAATCTCCCGCCTCCTCCACCTTTGCTGGAGCTATTCCCAGTGGCAAAGTGTTGGCGTTCATGCCCACCCTCTATACACGCGAGGTCACGGGTCCCTCTGCAAGCTTCCCTACTCATCGATGTGAAGTGCGATCCTGACGTTCGTGCATCCTCTCCACAGAGGTGCCACAACAAGATGCCCATAAGTTGCCCGTCAAATGCATGTCGCCTTGAGAAATCTGCGGTCCGACATATAGCAATCATGTAGTCCGTGAATCGCGCTACATCGCCAGTTGGCATACCCGCAGATGTACCCCCTATTGTGGCACTCAATCGCGAAGTTTTGATGCCTATTCGAGGTAACATATACTGAATACATCCTCATACCTTTCCAATTTCTTGCCTCCTTGATTCACAAGAAACGTCTCAGTCCTTTCCTTCGTGCATGTCAGGATTCAACCAAGGCCTAAAATTGACGGTTTCATTGCCTGTCATAGGCCATTTTTCCTGTCAAAACAGGCAAAAAAAATATTTACTTGTCAAATGAAAGGTTGGGCCTATAGATTTACTTGTCTTAGATTTTACATGTCAATTGACAAGTAGAGTTCTGTGGATTGTCTGTCATTTCCATATATATATAAACAATAGTATACGCATAATTTCCCTTGACGTGAGCTTCAAGAAATAGTCAAATAATCGAGAGTTTTGAATCTTTGGACATAAAAATGAGCCATTAATATAAAAACTTCATATATCCTTAGTGAGGAGTCCAGCTGTACCCCAAAGGCATTAATATAAAACCTCGAGGGTCCATATCTCTTTACTAAAGAGTCCATCCGGCCCCCAAGGTATGAAACCTAATTGTACGAGGTTTCATCAGTAGAACAGTTTCGACTTTCGAAAAAAGATTGAACTGGTTTTTGGCGCGTACACATCAGTGTTCGTCACTCTCTACTGTCAAGGCTCAATGCTCATGCAAGTCGATGTTTGTCATCCCTCCCACGCTTCTTGCTCAACACAGATGGATGTTTGTCGCCGTCTCTACTCCGTGTGAATTTTCAACCAACATGGAATCATTAGCATACAAGCCTTTCAAGTTGCAGGTGCGTGTAACATCAATTATACAAGCAATTTAATTCTTCATTCACATGCACATACGTCTCGACTCTCCATTCACATGCGCATATCTCTTGATTTACCAAAATATCATGCAGCATAATTGCACAAATACATCATTAAACTGAACCACTTATGAGCTAAATGCGACATAAGACACTTATGAGCAGTTATTCAAAGCATAGCTTATTCAATGATGTTAGGATGCTATTTTAGCTTCTTCTTGAGTCACATTGAAGCGTTCTTCTACTTATACCTGACTAGGTGTAGAAGATTTCCTGATCTTTGTCAGGATACATGAGATTAACTTCTGAGAACACCTTGTGTAGTCAAGCTAGCTTGAGAACACCTCATGCTGAGAACGCCTCCACTCACGCATTTTCTTTATACATGTACGTTCATTCATAGAACACATGTGTGGGCATATGCATGTTTGGGCATGCGTTTGGATGTGTGTGGATGTGTGGATATATGTATGCAAGTATATGTATGTGGATGGTGATCAAGATGAATGAGTAGGTATATGTTTGTGTTACTGTGTATGTCTACGGTATGGTTATATGTACCTATGGTTATATCCAAGGGATTTATAAGTGGTTTGTATATATGCATGCACGTTCACACATGCAGGCTAATGAGAAATATTAAAACATGGATAAGTGATGTGTAGGCACCTGTTTGCTTATGCTAATGAGAAAAAAAGAGTGCATATGCTTGTGATTGCAAATAAGTGTTGAAGAACTTATGATTTAATAAAACGGACGATTATATAAAGCTAAATTGCAATATGAAATTGTTATTGGATGAATATGTATCATCAGAATATGATACATATTCTGATGCATTTTCTGTTAGTTACATCTTGTAGTTATTATATGAAGTTCAATGTTCGAAAGAATGTGCATTCGAACTGGAAGCCATTACAGAGTGTTCTGTTATACGATTCTACAAAGTTTTCTTTAGAAGCGTTCTCTCTCTGGATTTAATATTTTACTATTTTGCTTATAGTATTTCTCTGTAGAACATGAGTTAAAAACTGTTGTGATGTATGGTTGTGCAAATTTCTTTAGAAGCATTTTGTTTGTGGATTTAATGTTTCACTATTTTGCTTATAGTATATCTTCGTGGAACATGAATTGAAAATTGTTCTATTATATGTTTTTGCAAAGTTTCTTTAAAATCGTTTTCTGTGGATTTAATGTTAAATATTTTGCTATTAGTATGCCTTGTTGAATGTTCTGGAGTGGAAAAAGACATGAATCAAAAGAAATTGAAGTTCTTCAGTTAGTACTTCAGAGAAAATTATTGGAGATTATCAGATGCAAGTGAAAGACTCCATAAGCATATACAGAAAAATGAAGACTTGAACAATAGACTTTGACATAGGTGTTATGTATTTCCACCTTGGATATTCATCCAAAGGGCGAAGATTTTTTACCAATATATACACCTCCAAGAACATGCATTATATTTGATACATATGCCATGTTCCTAATGATTGCCATTGAGAGTGTATAACGTTTTGGTGTCAAAAGACACCCGTGGTGTCAAGCATATATGAAAACTTGTCTTCTGTAAAAAGCGTCTGTCATTTGACAAGGAGTTTTTGAGAAAACGCCTGTCATATGAAAGGCACAAGAAAAAAATTTCCTGTCATGTGCCAGCTTAAGCTACCCGTCAATTTTAGGGCCCTGGATTCAACTCAGCAATGTGACATCTATAATCAGCAATAATGTTGATGCAAACTTCCCTTTTCCTAGCTACCCCAACATACGTGGCCGCATACATGTCGCCTTCACCCGTAATATTTTTAAGATAAACATATGAATTTAGATAGGATAATGGGAAGCTATTGAAATCCTACTTTAAAATTTGCTACCTGCAAGTTTGTGTGTCTGCTTCCAGAAAATCTAGATGCACAAAAACCAGATTGGAATACCCCTATTGCAGAATTATGCCTCTACCTCAGCCTCCCAGATGATTAGATTCATCCACTGAGAAGGAGAACCTTCTCACATTTGCAACATTCCAAAAATTTGTGGATAAATTACCAGCATTCACATGTCTTGCTCGAATGTGCATAGCAAACCACTACTACTTATATTTAAACGAAA